>RYFJ01004089.1:0-110337 GCA_003991445.1 Oryza meyeriana var. granulata | reverse complement strand
TGGACACGCCATCACGCTACTGCTCTCTGTCCGATGTCATCATGATCTACATTGCTCCTCTATACTCAAGAATCTCAAATCTCCAACAAGATGGGGACCTTAGACGTCTGAAATAGTAGCAAATATAAGGACAGATTTATAAACCATAATAATTAGTAATTCAATGACTAACTATGAATATATTCGAGAATTATTCATCATGGAGAGCAGCATATATATCGGCCTGCTCTGTGCCCTTCCAGTCCTAATGCTCCTCAGGATCAGCTATCTTCAACTGTTCCTACTCGTCTCTCGGATCCAAATACTAGTGGCGCGATAAGGATCGCACCATGGCTGACAGGCCAGCACTAAAAGCAGACTCTGTGGCAACCGTGACACTTGAGACAGCAGCAATCACATGGCTTTCGCAGGTCTCAATGCGAAAACAGAATCGGATACTTCACCTTGTCTGGTTTGTTTCCATTCCTATGCTAGAGTTAATTATTTCAACACCGCCGTAACCTTGTAAAAGTGGTCTCTTTCGAGACGAGCTCTGCTAACTCTATCTGAATGACACCAACAGCGCCGCCACATGACTCATACAAGATAGACTTCAGGCTCACTATGGATTAGTATCGCTATACAAATCAGACGGTGGGTGTGCCTATGTTTTGTCTTACAGTCTTAGCTTTGTAACTGAGTAATGCAATAAAATTGCGTCATATTGTCTTCATTGCTCGACGTAATCAAACTTCATCGACAAGCATTTGATGGAGAGATATGCAATCCTACCCGGAAGAATCTCCTTAATGTAGACGGATTCTTATACTTTTTCTTGTACCGCCAGCGGCTTGTCACTCAATAAGCTAGCGAACCAGCTAGAAGAAGTTGGAATCTTTCCCCCAATACTTTCTCCAACACTTTCACTCATCAGCCGCAAAGTCGCCATTAGTTTCTAATACCACAATTGAGTCCAGGCACATGCGGTCCCCTCCCGCTCCGGCGCCATTCAGCAAGCAATAACCTTAATCTCCACAAAGGCCTTGTTATCGAACAGGCGCGCTCTACTTTCAGCGGCACTACAGATCGTTACCCCCTCGCAGAGAGTTCAGTCAGATCCATAAAATTTCCTCAGGCGTGTCGAAGAAGGTTTTGTACCCAAGCATCGCGTGTTCCAAATCGGTGGGATCCCCGTGCATTAGCCCCGCACCTGCCCGTAGATGTGAGAAATTGTGCTGACTACCTACAGACGATCACGCCCCAGACCCTTAAGCCTAATAAAAGCATCCTTCTGTAGTAACAATGCATCCCTTCAGTCATATATAAGTATGACTTCACCTAGTTGAAGAATGCAAGTGCACAAACCCTGTTTGTATCAATCCACACTCGACAAAGACGTTTCATTAGTTCTTCCCACGTGAACTGCGTGACTGCCCTTTCAACATACACCGAGAGATCCTCAATCATTTATCCAGATGTCTGAGAATTACATGCTTTTGCAACCGAAATTCGATTGTGGCAAGCACATCTCACATGGAAAAATAATTGTCCATTCACATACTACCCAAAGCAAACTGAGTATTGCTTCTTTCGATGCATGCAATGTATCATCACTACTCGCTATCATTTGCAGCCGGAGTGCATTCTCCCACGAGTCAAAGAGCATAACATCTATCTCAGGTACCATCCTAACCATAACTCACTGAATGAACAACATACAGCTTCCGTCACCGGTGTGCTTTCCGTTTCGGACATGGAGAAAATTTATTATGCCCTGTTTTCTTAGTATATATGCCCAAGGATCAGGTGCTACCCAAGGATACTTGGACACGCATAGAGCACGCCGCCCTTTCTTGATCCTAGACGTCGCACCTATCATAGTGTGCACCTCAAACGCAGCATGCATATTTCTTCAATCAGCCTACCAACTCTTGTCTTCTTCTCGCAAGAGCCTGTTCAGTAACCGAGTTCTTTTTCTTGTTGGTGACCCGAGACTTAAGCTGGCTAAGGCTTAGGGGCCAGGGAGCGAAGGAAATCAACAAAGTAATTCACGCTCGGCCATCCGAAAGGGTACCTCATCGCAATGATAATCCCCGCTGCAGTTAAAACTGTTTTTAATGTCAACTTTCTGGATCCATATTGAAGGCGGTTCACATAAGAATATACTTTTCCGGCATGACTCTGGTACCAACTCTGCGAGCTGCTCGCTGGCTGACCTCCCTATCCAACCAGGTGCGGCGGTACGACATGGCTTCACGAGGAGGGCCGGTTGCTTCCCTTTTGTGCGGCCCTCCAGCTCTAATTTGTTTCTCCTTGCACATTTGAGGAAACTGCCATTTTTGCCCACACTCCGTAGTGGCCTTGCCGACTGGCCCTCCGCTCGGTGCTCATATTAACTCTGACATGGGGGCCCGCCACTTTCGCACTGTTTCAACTGAACTTTTTGTGAAGTGTGCTTGCCATAGCATTCACTTGTCTGCCCTTTGTCCTGCTTCTTTGGGTAGCGCCGAGGTTCTCTTGCTGCTTGCTGACCTGGTCCGCTACTCATTTTTCTTCCTTTATGGGGGGTCATCATTTAGCCCTCACCTACTGCCTTGTGTAGGTGGTGCCTACCGATGAGTCGCCTGAAACTGGCGCCAGTACCAAGACTCTGGCTCACACTTCTCGCTCTCGTCAGACCTCGAAATTGTCCTTCACAATGCATGCACTACCACTAGATTGATTCACATATAGGCCTGGCTCCAAGTGGTTGTATTGCCATCGCCAAACTACTTGCCCCGTGGCTGGGGCCTCAATAAAAAGAAGCGGAATAGAGGACAACTGAGCAATACCTTGACTTGAAACTGGAAGTCGGATGCACTACCGACGCGCCGGTATCCCTCGAGTCCGGCAACTTGGCGTCCGGCGCGCCCCTCCTTTGCAGTGCACGTGCATGCGTAGTAGGGCACCGGATTTAGCGCAAGAGTTGGCGCGAGAGGCACGCCACGATCAGGGGGGCACACACACCTCTGTCCTCACTCACGCCCTGCCCCGCGGACGTCAGTGAGGCAGAACGCCGGCCAGTGCAGGCACGAGTGCGACGGCGAGGTGTTTCGCAGCGGCGCGAGCGTGCCTGGCGGCGGTGGACGGGAGACGGGAGCAGACGGACGCCGGAGCCGGCGAGGCGACAGCACGCGGCAGACGGGAGCGAGGCCGGCCCGGGTCGCACGTGGGGCACTGGGCGGGGTCGGCGGAGTGCCGGCGCTAGGCGCGGCCCCAGCGGGACGGGAGGGCCAGCGGGGGCGGGCGGGAGCAGAGGCCGGCGGGGGTTGGGCACTGGGGGCGGGGGTAGCCGCGGAGGCCGGCGGGTGCGCCCAGACGCGCACGGCGGAGGCCGCGGGGGTTGGGGCACTGGGTCGGCGGCGGAGGGCAGCGTGAGGCCGCGGGGGTGGAACGGGAGGACGGCAGACGGGGAGCCTCCAGCGCAAGGCGGGCAGCAGGGGGCCGCGGGATGCTGGGAGCAGAGGCCGCGGGGTGCGGCGCACTGGGGGCGGCGGCGAAGGAGCGGAGCGCGGCGGGGGATCGGGACGTGGCGGCGGGAGAGCGCGAGAGGAGGCCGGACCGGGGTGGGCCACTGGGCGGCCCGGAGGGGAGCGGGGCGGCGGGGGTGGAACAGGGAGGGCGGGCCAGACTGGACGCGGCGGCTTGGGCGGCCGCAGCGACGGTGGGAGGCAGGCGGCCGGGGGCGACGGCGAGGCCTGCGCGTAGACCGGTAAGCCGCCGCCCGCGCGCCGGTCCGAGGCTGCTGACCTGCGTGTCTCGCGTTCTGATGTAGAGACGCCGCGAGCGATAAAGGTGAGGGTACTCATCAGACTTTTGTGCATTCTAGCTGGTAAACCTTCCTGCGTTCCTTTGAATCAATTTCCGAATCAGTGCTATCGGTAAATTTTCCGCACTCATACGTGTAAATTCGGAAAACGGTCCGGACCTCCCTCTAATCCCGCCTACTACGAAGGATATCATTTCCGAATACTCCCTCCGTTTCCGAATCCCCGACTACATCGAGCCGTGCTTTCCGGGATCATTTCCGACCAGCTACGCGAGAAAAACGGAAACGGAGAGAGTAGGGCGTCCGGTCGCGTCTTGGGTTCGAAATTTTACGGACCGTCCCTTTTCAGCCCTATCACCCCATCGCACTGGAGAGGTCGGAACTTAAGGGGAGCAAACTAAGTGACCCGGCCTACCGGCACCGTACTCGCGAGACAAATCCACCACCCATCTAAGTATATGCATATTGCACAGGAATCCAAGGATAGGCTAGTGGCTTTATGTTTGCGTAAAGCCAGTTGTAGACAAAAGTAGTTTGCAAACAATAAAAGGTGAGTAATTGTTAACATATTAATTCTCCTTCAAATAACGCTACACCGGCCACGTTAACCGGCCAACAACCTCCTTTAAACTATTCCAATTCCATTAGTTATTTCAATTAAGGTAGCAGGTGAGACTAATCACGGTGAATCTTGGCAACCGCCCATATCGGGCTGGGCGGCTTTCGAATAGCTTTACTCTGATTAGAGATGTACAACTGTACCCCACAAGACATAGCCCACACACGTTAGCCGTGTACGGTGCATCATCGACGATACTTCCCCCGTAAGAGGCTATACAGGACCTGTTCATCCGCAACCCCTAACGCATCCAGACCTCGCGCTTCACCTGCGACAGGCCCTGCACGCCATTACTTGGCCAGGCTACACCCCCTTGCGCCACGTGGATTCCGAAAGCCGATCAACCCTACCCCGCTCCGGGCCGAGGCCAACTCCATCACGCCCACTCCATCTCCAGTGCCTTAGGAGAGGGAGAAGAGACATGGCTCAGGCCCAGCTGTTGCCCCTGGCTGGCCTTGTGTAAGTACGAGAATTGCCCACAGGGCTCCCCGCGAACCTTGGTCCTTTAACTACATGGGTGCGCCAGCAAAATCATGCACCACACACCCACCATTAGGGTCACATTTTAGTGCTTTAACGTTAACATACTCCAAAGTTCCAATTTGGTACCGACATATCGAGTCGCAACCCAAATAATGATAAGATTATATAGATAATTCCCAGATGAACTATGTGCTAAGCATGGCTAAGCATCTAGGACTAGTAATCTAATCATGTGCTGTTACCCATGTCCCCGGTGACAGGATTTAGGTTTCAATACTAGAGCATGGGTTCTAACAATATCAAGGGTTAAAATGCCTCCACATGAAATAATGAAAATACAGTTATTTATAAGTAAAAATATTTTAGCAAAACGGGAACAAAATGATCAAGGTTACAGTGCGACTTTGCTTGCTCCGGCTCGACGTACTCGCTACGACCTTGTAGTACACGTCCTATAGAATCGGAGGCGTCCGGCGTCGGATTCTATAACAGATAATGCACAACAATCAAAAATAGTACATTGTGGGCATCAAACAGGAGCTGAAAATATTTTTAGTGGATTCTTGACATTTTTTTTTGAATTTAATGAAATTTGAATGGATTTTGCAATCAGAGTTCGTATGAATCCAGTTATGAATTATTGAAGTTTTACTTGATTTCCAATGTAAAACTTATTGTACTAAACGATTTTATTGCGTAACTTAAACGATTTATTGCGTCACTGGACCGAGAAGCCAGCGCCGACAGGCGAGCCCCACCGGTCAGCGACGCACAGGAGGCTGCACACGGTGGAGCCCGGTCCACCGTGAGCCCGGCGGAGGCGGACATGCATGCGAGGACGTCGCAGCGCACGGGGAAGCCACGCGGCCGGTCCACGATCTGTCCCCGGGGCAGATCGGACGGTCCCAGGACAAACGGGGCGCACCCCCACCGGCGCACTGGCGCCACGCGGGGGAGCGACCTGATGAGGGTCACCGCCGGCGACCATCTGGCCCCCGGAAGACGACGGCGAGCAACGGGAGGAAGAGAGGAAGATGAAGGAGAGCTCACCGAGGGGTCACAGTGACCGGAAGGCAGCGAACAGCGGCGGACAAAGGCGATCAGCGGCGGCGAAAGCATAGGATGGCGGTGAAGACGGTGTCCCGGCGAGGATTTCCAGCGACAGAGGCATGGACGGGGCTGAGGAGATCTTGGCGAAGATGTGGGAAGCAATCAGGGCTACAATGACCGTATGGATCGACGGGGAGGCGCGGCCGAAGGCCGGCGGAGTGGCTTACCGAAGGAGGCGACGGTGGAAACGGCCCTCCGGCGGCGTAGAGGCTCACAGACACGGTCGGCCGGGATTTGCACAGGGTGCGGCGAAGCTAGCAGTGGCGATCTCGTGTCTGGCGGCGCTACAGCGCGGCGGCGAAGACCAGAGACGGCAGGGCGGCGGCGCTCTGGTTTTGCACGGCGCAAGGTGCTGGATGCTCGGGAGGCATCGGAGTGTGAGGGGAAATGTAGAGAGGAGAGAGCGGCGAACGCTTTTATACACTCAGCCGGGCAGGATCGTGGCTGAACGGCTCCGAATCGACGCTAGGTTGAGGGCGGCGGTGTCGGGGTCGTGCACACGATTCCCGCGCGGGAGTCGGGTGAGGACGCGGAGAGTGGGGGAGTAGGCGCGGACTCGGTCCACGCTCGTTTAAACCAGAAGCGGGCGCGGGAGGAGGCGGGCGCGGGCGCCGATCGAACGGCGGAGGGGATTTTTTCCTTCGTCCCTGATTCGGGACGGAGGAGGAAGACAGGACTGACAGGGTGGGGCCTGGGCCTGTTTCAGTGGTTTCACTGGCGCCCGGGGCGTGCGGCGGGAGGCATGTCTGACGGCTGGGGCCGCAGCACGGAGAGAGAGCAAGCGAGAGAGCGGCCGACAGATGGGGGCCTGCGGGGAGCAGACGCGCGGGGCGTGCGCATGCGGAGGCCACACAGTGCTCGGGCCGGCGGCCCAGTGAGAGGAAAAAAAGGAAAGAGAGAGAAAGGAAGGAAATTAATTTCCAAAGCAAATTTATTCGATATTCCATTTTTGATTTTTAAAATAGTTCTTATGCTGCTGCAAAATTCCACTAAAAATCCAATTAATATATTTTGGCAAGAGGAACATAGGAAAAATGTTCCCAGCCACAGTAGCTTATTGTTTTGCATTTCACATATTTAATTTAATTTCTCTGGCCTTTTAAATTTATTTTTCTTGGCATTTTTCAAGTATAATTTAGTGTGGCTAAATTAGTGTGTGACACCTTGCCGCCCCCTCCTAAAGGACGGCGAGGGTGCCGCTGCAAAAATTGTAGATGGCCGTCCCGGCCACCCGGCTAGATCAACTTTCAGGGCAGTTTCAAACTACTTCAATTGCACCTTTTGCCTAGAACTTTCACCTTGTTTAATATTTGTTTTGAGAGCCTAGCAATCTAGTATGCACCACACTCTAGACTTCTAGCGCTTTGCACTTCAAACTACTAACATTTCATCCCTCTTTATAGTGATGCAATTATTTTTTTATTAAAAAAGAATCAACACTACCACATTCTCCCTAACTCTGAATGTGTTTCCACGGCACAACGTCACCGTACTTGTTTTAAATTCGATTCTTTTCTCCACCGCACCTTGTCCCGCAATGGGACGACGATTGTAACGTTTGTAGCATAGGACTGTCACCGGAACCCTAATCCTTGCACACTGAACAAACATGATTAGTTCCAACAATTACATTGTTATTAATCACCAAAACTTAACCATGGGCCTAGATGCCTTCATGATGATGTTTTGTTGATATTCACGTCAAAGGCAGTGCAGTTGATCTGTTCTTGGGTGTGTGAATTTGGTTGCTCCCGAATCGTTCTATTGGTGAGTTGTGAATGCGATCGTGTATATGGTTCTCATGAGATGTGAATTTGTTGTCAGTACGCAGTGGTGAATTTGTTCACATGTGGATGAAAATCCGTAGCAGTGTTGAATTGGTTGTGAATTTGTTGCTAATGATTCACATCGTAACGAAGTACAGTGATTTGTGTGACCATGCCGATGAACTTTTGATCTATTGTTGATGACAAAGAATTTGTTATTATAGCATTTTTTTTTTTTTGCATTGTAAATACGGCATCACTGCTGGTTTGACGCATAAAAGCTCCTCTCACTTCAAAAACCAACGGTGATGTCAATTACGAAGCGCATGGATATTTATTTGTTTACACTCTTAACCTCCTCATAAGAATGCGTAGGGAGGGAGAGGAAAAAGGTGAGGTTTGCTTACGGAAGTGGCGAAGCCACCTCCCGGGCTCCACCGCCAGCACTTTTACTATCCTTTCATTGGCAACATATACAAAAAAAAATGGTATATCGCTAGCAGACGCTCTTCATTGCCCGAACTCAAGGATGCCGCTGGCTCTGGACCGAATGTCATTGGCTTATGGAATGGCTCAGCTACTATCTCCGTTTTTAATAGATGACGGGGTTGTCGTTGACCCTCTTTGGATATACGTTTTGACCCATTTATCTTATTCAAATTTTATACATCAACTATGTCAAAATTATAATTCACATTTAAAATACCTTTAATGATAAAACAAATTACAACAAAATAATAATAATCATATATTTTTTAATAAAATAAATAGTTAAATTTATGTTAAAAAACTAATGATATTATTTATTAAAAATAGAGAGAGAGCAGCCATCACGGGTCCGCTACCAGACAGTGGTGAGCGCGATCGTTGGTCTGGGCCTGAGTAGCACCCGGGGTGAAAACGCGTTCGGATAATATCCGTTAGCCATAGACTCAAATTTCGGATACGATAGGTGGTCGGATAATTTTCGGATAATCTCCGATTCGGATACGAAAACGGATAATTTTTCTCGGATACGGATACGAATATGGTAAAGGCATTATCCGGTGAATTTTGGATTCCGGTCGCGGAACTATTTTTTTCCAAAAATTTTTCGCATATCCGCATCACCCATTAAATTTTTCCTCAACCAACCTCACCTTGGATGCCCATCTCTCTTCTCTCTCAGTCTCCAGCGCTGGAACTAACTATGCGGCTGACGAGCAACGACACCACGACCCACGCCAGCCGCCACCCGACCTGCTCCTTCGCGCCCATGCGCCGCCGGGGCATCCCGCGCCCCACAGCCGCCGACGCCATCTCCTGGCCCCCCCGGGGCCCCGCCTCGGCCGCCGCCGCCGCCGTGCGCCTCCCATTCGGCGGGCCCCGCATCGGGCCCCGGCCCCGCGAGGGTACCCCCATCGGCCTCCGCCGCGCCCGGCCCGGCTCTCCTCGCCCGCCGCCCCCCGCGCGGCACGGCGCCGGCTGTACCCGCTCCGGTCCCCAGGCGTCGCGGCGGCGGCAGCCGGCGCTCGTCCTGGCGTCGGGCGTCAGCGGCGCGCTCGTCCCTCGGGCGTCGGGCCATCGGCAGTGCGCCGCGTGGCCAACGTCCTCACCCCGTCCACACAAGACCAAAAAAATATTGATACAGTTGTTTAGCTAAAAAATTTAGAAATATTGATATATTGTTTTACAAAAAAATAATAGGGTGTCTCTCTTCGTTGTTTTCTAAAGATCAGTTTGAGGGGTTTTTATATTCGAATAAATATTCGTTACCATATTTGTTCCGATTCGTATTCCCTCCGTATCTGTATCCGGTAATATTCGATTCCGTTTTCGTATCCGAGGTTTTCGATTCCAAATCCGATTCCGAAAAAAATATAAAAACGAATATGGTATAGCTAATTTCCGACCATTTCCGATCCCTTTTCATCCCTAGGGCTGAGGGCTGAGCGAGAGGGACGGGCTCGCTTTTCTCTCCGTGCACTGTAGCGCCACCTCCCGTAGAGGCAACGGTCGGTGGGGTGGTTTGTTTCCTTCGACGTGCGGTCTGTGGCGTTTTCCGGTAAACGGGAGGAATTCCTACGCTAAGCCGGGCCGAAATGAATAGGACGGGCCAACAGAACTCATGCTGTCTTGTGTAGCAAGCACCCGAGCCGCTGAACAATCAAATTCAGAGGTGCTCTCGCCTAGTCGCTGACAAAAGCTAACAACGAATAAATTCCCGTGGAATATTTGCACACCTCGTGCGAGACCTCGGATCGGGTGCGGAAAACCCCAAAACGATAGCAACAACGTGTATGGTGCCTTCTTGGCATCCAAGTAACGCCTGCCTCTGGTATCCACCCGTTGTCTCCACCTCTAGTCAAAGGAAAGCTTGAGGGAATCACATCTTCCCTGCTGCTTCTCCGGTGGTCAAGAGCTGGACAATCACTCATATACTCCCTTCGTCCTTTTATACAAAGAATTCTAGATTATTAAAAAAAATTAAGAATAGAGAAAAACTATAATGTCTCTCATCAATGTAGGGGTGAAAGGTGGTTATGGATAAAATAGAGAGAAATTTGAATATAAGATAATTGATGGAATAAGTAGTAATGTAACATCCGATAAATTTTAAATACTAGAATTTCTTACATATAAGG
Organism: Oryza meyeriana var. granulata; assembly: GCA_003991445.1. NCBI lineage: Eukaryota > Viridiplantae > Streptophyta > Magnoliopsida > Poales > Poaceae > Oryza > Oryza meyeriana. The sequence continues at coordinate 99,948 of RYFJ01004089.1, read as the reverse complement.
ATGGGGGAGTAGCAGTATTTCGGCTTGGAGGTGAAGGTACCACAGAAAGCATGGATCAATATTTTTAACATGTGTATGGCCATATTTTTTTTTCTTATTTTGGATTTGTTGGAGTAGGCGCCGAACTCTCTATTCAACTAACACTTGATATGAATAAATTACCCACTAATGGTTAAATCATTTTTGCTAATCACATAGATGGTGAAAAGTTTCTTATCAGCCCAAGGGAGAAAACATTTTACTGGTACAAGAGGCCAAGAACATTTCCTAGGATGCCAAGTGGATCTAGATAAAGGGGGGCGAGAACATTTCGTTCAGAAGACCGAGAGAACTAGGAATCAGGACGAGGCTTATAACATACGCCACCGAGTGAAAATATTCTTCTACGTTGCGAGGGGACCATCTCCAACCACTCCTGATAGTTATTCCCAAGTAGTAAAAAAAGGTCTGGCTTATCTAGTTTGCCCTAGCGCCAATGGTCCCAAAGTGGCATATTTGTAACTTCCTTATATACTTTCTAGACTATAAAAGCTGGACAAATTCCACTATAAGAGACAGATGATATATTTTTGGAACAGTGGCTAAGTGCTTCATTTTACTTATTACACTTTACAAGGATAGGTGAATAAAAATATTTTCTTGTCTATCCCATTTCTCTTGTTCGTGACCTAAGATCATAATAGGATTTTGGATTTTTTATTTACACATTTTCAAGTTTTTAAATAGTATGTTTTGGATAAAATTTTTTAAAATACTTTTTAAGATCAAAATTTTAGGTTTGTAGAAGTTAACTTATTTGTTTATACCCTTAAATAGCTATAAAAATTTAAATAACCTATTAATTTTAGCTATCTCAAATAGTACTAATATATAACGCTAGCCTTTTGCTATCGCTAGGTTGTGGACACGTACGTCACGTATGTACGTGCTGTTCCCAGCCAGCCTCGATCGCCCGTACGGACGAGCCCGTACGTGCATAGGGATGCCACGACAAAGATTTCGACCCGGTTGACAATTCAGCTAATTATCACACAGAAAAGGAGCAGCAGCCGAAGAAAATTAACTGCTCTTAGGCACAGTTTTTTTAGCAGGTACAATAGTCTCACTTTAGCAGGCTACATACATGCTACTCCCTTTGTCCCAATAAAAAGAATTCCTAGAATCTCAATATAAAATTAATAGATAAAAAAAAAACCAAAATACTCTTTATTAATAGAAAATTAGTATTTGTGAGTAGGTAGGTGAGGAATATTAAAGAGATAAAATTTCTTGATTTACAGACCGATGAGCCCAAATTAGTGTCGACTACAAACGCCATCTACAACGCAGGGTGGTCCCAACCTTAGTCCTCCCCCAATCGGTGCGTGGAACTAGAAGATGGTAGGCCTAAGCTGATAAATAAAATTAAGTTTATGTACAGTACATCTCGGTGGATTAGAGCTCATCTACTGTACAAATAATCTCCTAGATTATTTATAGATGACATGGATAGTATTGGAGCTAGCAACTAGCCTTCTTATTAAACTTGCTCTTCAGCTTATTCACTCGTTTTCTATGAGTGTGTGTTTTTTAAAATACTTCATATATAAAAATTTCTTTAAAAATCCAATAAATCTATTTTTTAAATTTATAATAATTAATACTCAATTAATCATGTATAAATGACTCGTCTTATTTTATGTATCATCAACAAGGTAAGGCAAAAGGCTCTTTGTAATGGTGTCTTATGGCTCGTGACTTAACGGCGGCACACAAAGCGGAGTAAATCATTAACACATGATTAATTATGTATTAACTATTACAAACTTGAAAAATAGATCTACTTGATTTTTTAAGATACTTTTATATAGAAAATTTTTATAAAAAATAAACTGTTTAGCAGTTTAGAAAACGTGCTCATAAAAAACAAGGGAATAAACTATCCCTATAAGGCTGAACAAACACAACCTATTCACTTGTGTTAAGTAGTGGCTTATAAGTCGCATGCAAAATAAAAAACATTATTAGCATATGATTAATTAAGTATTAACTATTAAAAACTTAAAAAATAGATCTATTTGATTTTTTAAGATATTTTTATATAGAAAATTTTTTTTAAAAAATTATCGTTTTGTATTGTGAAAATGGTGTTAACGAAAACCGTGACATAGGCCACCAGATGCACGAGCAAACGGTTGACGTGCCTTTCACTCTCCATCACCTACGTCCCGCCTTCCCCGTCATTTCCATTTTCCAAGCACTAGTCAGTCGTGATAACACGAGCAAGCGTAACAGTCTTAAGTCCTCCGCAGAAAATGCCTATATATGCAGTGCCTGTGCCTCCGCCACCCAATGATTTCATACAGTAGTAGCTAGAGCTAGCTAGCTAGCCGGCCGGCGAGAAAATGGACGAGACAGGCAGAAGAACAGATCATGGCCGGGAGACGAAGGATGCGGCGGCGGCGGCGGCGGCGAAGAAGGTGCCGCTGCTCGGCATGTTCCGGTACGCCGACCACCTCGACGTGCTGCTGATAGTGGTCGGCACGGTGGGCGCGCTTGTCAACGGCATGTCGGAGCCCCTCATGACGATCCTCTTCGGCAACGTCATCAACTCCTTCGGCGAGAACACCAGCGATAGCATCCTCCGCAGCGTGACCAAGGTGAGAGTGCCCGACGCTCGATCAGTGATGGTGATAAAACCGGTAGCCAAATTAACGCTGGATATTCTTTCTCTTCCAGGTTGTCTTGAACTTCATATATCTGGGCATTGGAACGTCAGTTGCGTCCTTCCTTCGTAAGTAGTAAAAAGCATATGGTCCTCTGTTCTGTTTTTGATTGAGTGGAAACCCTCCTTCATTAGAGAGAGCTCCTGCCCCTTTTGCTAAAAAAAAACAAAAAGAATTAGTAGAACATGTAGCTTCAAATTATGGATGTGAACATGTAGCTTCAAAGAAGTGCTGACTGCATTCGACCATATAATCCTCAGAAACTTCGATCTATTCTGTTCAGTTCACATGCTAATGGTACAACCGTCAGTAAAAAGATCACCTTGATTTGTCCCAGAGGTGTCATGCTGGACGATGGCAGGAGAAAGGCAGTCTGCCCGCATCCGTTCTTTATACCTGAAAGCAGTTCTGAGGCAAGATATCGCATTCTTCGACACAGAGATGACAACTGGGGAAGCAGTTTCTAGAATGTGTAGTGATACCCTCCTGATTCAAGGTGCTCTTGGTGAGAAGGTAATACTAATACCTAGCTCCCTTGTAAGGAACATAACATTTTCATTAAACAACTAACTGGAAAAAAACATATTTTCATCACAGGGAAGACAAAAGTGACACAAGTTGATGGCAGGCATAATTATTTGCATATTTAGGAAAACATATCATGGATATAGTTTTCATATCAACTAAGCGTATTATTTCATATATTCAGGCAGTAAGGTGCACCTTGTGCTGCTGTTGCTGATGTGTTATTGAATTTTTAAACTTGCCCTTTACAGGCTGGGAAGCTTGTACAACTGTCATCAAGCTTCATTGGTGGCTTTATCATAGCATTCACAAAAGGATGGCTTCTCACTCTTGTCATGCTAACATCGCTACCGTTAATTGCTATTGCTAGTGCAGTTTCTGCGCAGGCCCTAACTAGAGTTTCTAGCAAGAGACAAACATCATATAGTGATGCTGGGGACACAGTTGAACAGACCATTGGATCTATACGAACAGTGAGTTCACGTTATATGAATTGTTTAAACTATAAAACACTCTTTTTGTGGAGTAGCAGACAGTAAGTTTGATAAATATCTCGTGTTAACAGGTTGTGTCCTTCAACGGTGAGAAGAAAGCTATAGAAATGTACAGTAATTTCATAAAAAAGGCATACAGGACTACCATTGAGGAAGGCATTATCACTGGTTTTGGCATGGGCTCTGTGTTGTGCATCGTATTTGGCAGCTATGGATTAGCCTTCTGGTATGGTGGAAAGCTAATCGTTGAGAAAGGTTACACCGGAGGAAAGATCATCACTATCTTGTTTGCCGTGTTGACCGGTGCATCGTAAGTTTTGGCAATCCTGTCAGTGAAAACTCCACTGTTGATATTAATACATGCTGTTTAGTGTAATGAGCCTCCAATCTGTTCAAGTACTATTTGCATGGATGGAAATATAACAAGACATTTTAATCACTTCAAAATCAAGAAAACCGTTTTCTATAAGCGTGTAATTTTTAAAAGCGCACATGGCAGTTTGTGTTCCTCTCTCAGGTGTTTTTTTAGAATACCTTTCAGGCTTAAAAGATGATTTTCAGAATTACCTTAAATTATGTTGAATGTTTTCTTAATTATTTTTTACAAAAAGACAATGCTAATTGTCAATGTATAAAATTAACATGTTTCTTGTAAACGGTATGGAATGAACTTACAGTTTAATGATCAAGTCAATTGCATGCCACAAGCCCATAATCCCTAGGCCTCAATACCATTTTAGGCAGACATAACTACTAGTTATTTATTTCAGTTCGTAAAAGGGATCATGAAAATAGACCAAAGTAGGTAATAGCTAAAACAAGGTATCCATAGCAATTGCAAGAATGGGATTCATTGATATGTTCTGCACTAACGGGAAAAGTAAGCAAATGTTAGGCTTTTGGAACTGTAAGGAAGAAATATTCACCTGACAAGTACATTACATGTCACATGCATATGATTGCATTGGGTTTCTGAAAGGTAATGATTACTTTGGGTTTCACTGCTATACCTACATAACCTGGTAGGAGTTTGAATTAACTTGCTATTTGTCCTACAAATTACATTAAGCTGAAAGATTTACATCTCGTACATGCTTATAACTCACCGAATAACTAGATTATGAATACTAAGCCCTCAATCATGTTTATTATATGCCAATTGCTTTCATGTTATAACTGTTTACTCAACAAACAAGACATGTACACAAGAATTCATCAGCATTTTTCGAAAGCCATACTAATTTGTGTGAAACAAAGGAATCATAATTTTATCATTGGATATGGTATGATAAATTATTTGTGACAGCTCATTAGGTAATGCAACACCCGCCGTTGCTGCAGTTGTGGAAGGTCAATCTGCAGCATACAACTTGTTCAAAACAATTGCGAGGAAACCAGAGATAGATTCAGATGATAACAGTGGCATGGTTTTAGAAGATATGAAGGCGGATATTGAGCTAAAGGATGTGTACTTTCACTACCCTGCAAGACCTGAGCAGTTGATATTAGATGGATTGTCATTACAAGTAGAGAGTGGAACAACAATGGCTATAGTTGGAGAGAGTGGAAGTGGCAAATCAACTGTTATCAGCCTAGTTGAAAGATTCTATGATCCACAGTCTGGCGAAGTTTTGATAGATGGAATTAGCATCAAGAAATTGAGACTTGATTGGATAAGAGGGAAGATCGGTCTTGTTAGCCAAGAGCCTCTGCTTTTTATGACCTCCATTAAGGATAACATAATATATGGTAAAGAAGATGCAACACCTGATGAGATCAAGAGAGCAGCCGAGCTTGCAAATGCAGCAAATTTCATTGACAAGTTACCTAATGTAAGAAAGGAAAAACTGAATGCTCCAAAGTCCTTAAAATTTAAGTGTATGTTAATGAAATAATCAAATAACAGTGTTTTCATGTCATACCAGGGTTATGATACATTAGTTGGTCAGCGTGGTGCTCAGCTTTCAGGAGGACAAAAACAGAGAATTGCAATTGCAAGAGCCATCCTTAAAGATCCAAAAATCCTTCTGCTAGATGAAGCAACAAGTGCACTTGATGTGGAGTCTGAGAGGATAGTTCAGGAGGCACTAAATAGAATGATGGTAGAAAGAACCACACTCGTCGTCGCTCATCGTTTGAGCACTGTGAGGAATGTTGACTGCATCACAGTTGTCCGCCAAGGAAAAATAGTTGAACAAGGTTGAATTAACTTGACATGCACTATTTTTCTATTATAATTTTTTTCTATTGTCAACCTTAAATGATTCATTACCCCAAACATGTCCTGTATACACAGGTCCTCATGATGCACTGGTGAAGGATCCAAATGGGGCTTACTCCCAGCTAATTAGGCTACAAGAGACTCGTGGCGATGAAAGGCATAAATTACCAGATTCTGGAGTGCCAGATTCCAGATCAAAAAATACTAGTTTGTCATTCAGACGGTCAAGAACTAAAGATTCTCTCAGCAAGAGCAACAGGTATTCCTTCAAGAACCCCTTAGGATTGCCTGTCGATATACAGGACAGAATCACAAGCGAACAACAAAAGGTTGAGCATGATGACAGTGAGGCCATTAAGAAAACACCATTTGGACGGCTTTTTAATCTTAATAAGCCAGAAATGCCAGTTCTTCTGTTAGGTTCTATAGCAGCATCAGTGCATGGAGTCATTTTCCCATTGTTTGGTATAATAATGCCAGGTGTTCTAAAATCTTTCTACGAACCGCCAGATAAGCTGAGAAAAGATTCTAGATTTTGGGCATTGATGTCTGCTGTTCTGGGGGTTGCTTGTTTGATTTCAATCCCAGCAGAATATTTTTTGTTTGGAATTGCTGGGGGGAAGCTTATAAAGCGTGTTCGTACTCTGTCATTTCAAAGCATTATGCACCAAGAGGTTGCTTGGTTTGATAACCCCTCAAATTCCAGGTGTGCTACTCAAATGCACTTTTACTATTTTATCTTTTATAAACGTATTTATATTTACACCAGTGCTAAGAGGCCCTTTTATTTCTTACAGTGGGGCACTTGGTACAAGGCTCTCAGTCGATGCATTGAATGTCCGGCGTTTAGTTGGAGATAACCTGGCCCTTATAGTCCAGGCTGTAGCTACAGTTATCACTGGCTTTGCCATAGCTTTTGCAGCAGATTGGAGGCTTGCACTGATCATCACGTGTGTAATTCCTTTAGTGGGTGCACAGGGCTATGCTCAAATTAAGTTCTTGAAGGGATTTAGTGAAGAATCTAAGGTGACACATTACAACTTACAACTGTAAAAATTGCTTGCTGTTTTATTGACAATGATCTACACAAATGATCCTTGAATTAAATTGATTGCGATGATAATGTTCTTATTATACAGGAGATGTATGAGGATGCAAACCAAGTTGCAGCTGACGCTGTAGGTAGCGTCAGAACTGTAGCATCTTTCTGTGCAGAGAAAAGAGTGGTTGCTATATACAGCAAGAAATGTGAAGCTTTAAGAAAACAGGGAATTCGAAGCGGAATCGTTGGAGGGATTGGCTTTGGTTTCTCAAACTTGATGTTATTTCTGACTTACGGTCTTTGCTTCTATGTTGGTGCAAAGTTCGTAAGTCAGGGAAAAACTACCTTTTCAGATGTTTTCAAAGTAAGAAATCCTAAAGTATTTCAAGTTACATTTGTCTATGAAAATTAATTCTATTATCATTCACAAGTGTGCTGGATGCTTTTCAGGTTTTCTTTGCTTTAGTTTTGGCAGCTATTAGCGTTTCGCAGTCAAGTGCATTGTCTACTGATGCAACCAAGGCAAGGGAGTCTGCCATTTCCATTTTTAGTATTCTAGATCGGAAGTCCAGGATTGATTCAAGTAGCGACAAGGGAACGATAGTGGAAAATGTCACTGGCAGCATTGATTTCAACAATGTCAGTTTCAAGTACCCATCACGCGCTGATGTTCAAATATTCAGTGACTTTACTTTGCACATTCCTTCCCAAAAGGTATGCTAATACATGCATTTATTTGTCTTCCTTTTTCCTATTTCTCACAACTAGTGCCTTGCCCAAAATTTTCCATCAGAAAATTAATTTGATTTGTTAACTATTTACATAAAACTAACAACAAATACTTCAAAATGGATACAACCTATCCACTTTCTTGACATCATATGTGTTGATACACAACTTTAGCCACTTTGTTTTTAGCATCTCAGCAATTCCATGCACCGAAATTGTTATGACTAAACCTTTTCCTTCCTTTTCCACAGACCATAGCACTCGTTGGAGAGAGCGGTAGTGGGAAGTCCACGATAATTGCTTTATTAGAGCGTTTCTATGATCCTGATTCTGGTAAAATCTTACTAGATGGAGTCGAAATTAGAAGCTTAAAAGTCAGCTGGTTGAGGGATCAGATGGGGCTTGTAGGCCAGGAGCCAGTACTTTTCAATGACACAATTCGTGCCAACATAACATACGGGAAACACGGAGAGGTAACAGAGGAAGAGGTCATGGCTGTGGCCAAGTCAGCAAATGCTCATGAGTTCATATCAAGCCTGCCACAAGGATATGACACCATGGTAGGTGAGAAAGGGGTGCAACTATCTGGTGGACAAAAACAGAGGGTAGCAATTGCAAGGGCCATCATAAAGGACCCTAAGATACTGCTACTTGATGAGGCAACCAGTGCTCTGGATGCAGAATCAGAGCGCATTGTTCAAGATGCATTGGATCGAGTCATGGTCAGCAGGACTACCATTGTAGTGGCACACCGCCTCTCCACAATCAAAGGGGCTGATATGATTGCAGTCCTCAAGGAAGGAAAAATTGCAGAAAAGGGAAAGCATGAAGCACTGATGCGGATCAAGGATGGAGCATATGCTTCACTTGTACAACTCCGCTCTAATTCTGAGTAAAATGATGTATATTTTTATCGTTTCTTAATCTGTACAACTCATTTGGCCATAAATTCAGCTGTTTGTGATTTGAGAAGTGGATGTAAAACTAGAGGTATTTTTTTGGTATTTTGTTGCATGAAAGACCTATGGTTCCGAACGTCTGATCCTGGTAGCCACAAACAGTAAAGTCAATTGTGTGTACACACTAGTTACGCCAAATGATGAAGCGTTTTCTACAAAAGATCACAAGATTGGGAGTATGAACAGCATAAATCGTAGGTTAGTCGCCTACAGATCTGCGCGTGGCAATGAGCAATTGCTGTCTCTGTGATGCTCAAAAACAAGATGGCATAAGTATGAAAAGCTACAATCCTACAGGGAAGAGGTGATATGGGCTAAACTGCTAGACAGGCCTACCAATTGTACATGATGCATCAAACAAAATGCTGCGGATTTAAGTAGCAGTGGACATTGGCTTAAATTATAATGTACTATTTTTAGCGTTTCCCTTTTTACCGGTCAATATTTGTTGTTAGACTTTTTATTCATTTTTTTTTGCATTATTGCAGACAAATAGTTCAGAGTGCTTTACTTCCAATTAACCAAACAATTAAACTTCTACCAAGCCGAATAGCCAATCAATCACACAATCAGCATCCAAATGCCCAAATCCCCTACTTACTTGCAGGTTTTTTGTCCTTTTGCGGTCGGTATTGTGTTCATGCCGGTGTCTCTTTGCTGCCCTCCGGCGTGCCACACGGCCCACACCACAAGCTGCCGCGCTGGCGCCGCCGCCGCCGTCGCCCTGGTGCCCGGCCCGCGCTGCCGGCCGTGGCAGCCGCCGCCGCCGCCTCCTGTGGCCTTGTGTGTAGTAGGGCTAGGCGCCTCGTGCTCGCCCAGTAGCCTCGGCCCTCAGGCCCTCGGCTGATCGACAGATTACCCAACCCGAGCAGGTTGGTTATGGGCCAGGCCGACAAGCCCACAAAGCTAGGTTAGATAATGGGCCAGGGAGACGCGTCTCGCCAAGTTGCCCGTCGGAGTCGTGTATTCGCCCTAGCCCCTACCGCACTCGACGGAGAGTCGGAGTTCCGGCCGCCGTCGCCATGGCTGCTTCCTTTCCTCGGCTGCTCAGGGATGAAGAAGAGGGGGGGGGGGTATTCGAGCCATGGAATAGCTTCGGCGGGCGCCGTAGCATGCCACAAGGGAAGTTGTACCAAACGAAACCCCTGCTAAATTTTCTCTCCTAAATGGCTAAATCCATATCTAAGTCGCAAGTTGGTGGCACATGCACTTGATGCAAAATTTAGTATTCTCGAAAATATAGTTGGCGATATTGCTGTGAAGTTTTCGTTCCTCTAGCTTAATCTTAGGGCGTCTTGCGTGTTTATTTTTCTGCTGGTGGAAAATCGTAGTATGTAGAAATATCACCGTTCATCAATTCCGCGGCAATTTTCATTATAAATAGTTGTTAAAGGAGTAGAGTGAATGAGTGGTATGCATCGACCTTCTGATGCCCTGAAACCACTAAAACAACAAAATATTGTTCAATCTTACATGTGTTGTCTTAGGCTTAACAAAACCCGAAGTATAGGCGAAATGTGGTGTTCCGTGCTCCACACATCTTTGATGCAAAATATGCATTTTTCCACCTTGTAGATGAACAACGCTAGGAAAGAAAAAAAATACATCTCTTTATGCCATCTTTGAGTGTAGGTTTACCAGTGATGCATAGACTCCATCTTTGATCCTCATGAGAGAATTGTGTTGTCCCTTTTCAGTGATTGAACCATCTTTGATGACTGCAATCATATCTGCCCCTTTGATCGTGGACAGGCGGTGTGCTACCACAATGGTGGTCCTGCTTACCGTAACTTGATCCAGTGTATCTTGAACAACGCGCTCTGATTCAGCATCCAGGGCACTTGTAGCCTCATCCAGTAGAAGTATTCTTGGGTCCTTCAAGATGGCCCTTGCTACAGCTACCCGTTGCTTTTGCCCACCAGATAGCTGTGCTCCTCTCTCTCCAACAGTAGTGTTGTATCCCTGAGGCAAGCTCGATATGAACTCATGAGCATTGGCTGCCTTAGCAACAGCTACAATCTCTTCTTCCGTTACTTGTCCTTTCCTTCCATATGCTATGTTGGCATGAATTGTGTCATTGAAAAGTACTGGTTCTTGGCTTACCAGTCCCATTTGGTCTCTTAACCAGCTCAATTTTAAGTTTTTAAGTTCTACTCCATCTAGTGAGATTGTGCCAGAATCTGGGTCATAGAATCGCTCCAGCAAAGCAATTACTGTGGACTTGCCACTGCCGCTCTCTCCAACAAGTGCAACAGTCTGCATATGACAATCGGTTTATAACATGTCAGTATAAATTTAACTGTAAAAGGAAGATATGAATGCAGAGAAATTTGTATTATTGGTAACTTAAATTGGAAAGGCATATTTAGTTCTTCCGCCCTGCCCAATGAAGTTGAGAAGGCAGGGATCAGGGCAATCTAACATATTGTAGAAACTATCAAGTTTAAAACGGCAAATTTTAGTGCATAGTAACTCGTTTGCCATCTGCTTTTGGCCTATGATAACAAATTTCATGAAAATTTATGTTAGAATTGAGTGGACACCCTATATTAGAGCATACAAGCACAATATTTGTAGGAAGCACAAGATATTCCTCCTAAAATAAAGCACTCCCAAGGTTGCTGCTTTCTTTGGCACATCTAATGTTTTACCCTTGGAAGTAAAGGAAAAACGATTAAAAATATTAAGTTAACTCTACCTTTCCGAAGGGGATGCCCAAGGTAAAATCACAGAAAACTTGGACATCTGGGCGGGATGGGTACTTGAAGTTCACATGGTTCAAATCTATTGTGCCATTAACCTTTTCGAGTATTATGCCTTCATCAACGCTTGAGTCAATTTTGGACTTTCTATCTATGAGTGCTAATATGGAAGCTGCGGATTGGTGGGCTTTTGTTGAATCCGATGCCATTGCGCTTGTTTGAGAAATTCCAAAAGCTGTGAAAACCAAAGCAAAGTACACCTGCAAAGCGAGTACAAGATTAACATATTGTCATTGAATGAAATAACAGCCTTATATAAGTGATGCCAAACATGTATCTCTTACTCTGAAGACATCTTTAAAGGTGGATTTTCCCCCATGTACAAATTGCGCACCAATATAGAAACAAAGAGCATATGTGAGATACACCATCAAGTATGAGAAGCTGAAACCGAGGCCTCCGACCATTCCACTTCTAATACTCTGTTTCATTGAAGCTTGGCATTTTTGGTTGTATGTTTTAATTACTCTCTTCTCTGCACAGAAAGATGCTACAGTCCTAATGCTACCAATTGCTTCAGTTACAACTTGACTTGCATCTTCATACATCACCTGTAGAAATCGCTAGCAGTTAGGAAAGCGATGTTTACTAATATTTCGGGCAAAATTCATTTTGTTGATGGCAACCCTGGAAAATATCTGTTGTAATACCAAATTACATGCCATCTAACAAAACATGCATTTCATCAAACATGGAAAGTGTCAGGATTGTCTGTATATTTTTTATATAAAAACAGAAAAACAGAAATGGCTCTGTTCATACTAGGAACTTTGTTTTCACCTTAGCATCTTCACTGAACCCTTTCAAGAACTTCAATTGTGCATAATTCTGCAAACCCACCAAAGGAATCGCACACATGATGATCAGCGTGAGCTTCCAGTCAGAAGCAAATGCTATAGCAAATCCAGCAATAAGCGTTACAGTGCACTGCACTAGTATGGCTAAGTTATCTCCCACGAGGCGTCGGATGTTCAAAGCATCAATATACAGCTTTGCTCCAAGCGACCCACTGTAAAATTTAGAAGGGTAACTTGATATTCAAAGAAGTGTTAGATATAAGAAAGAAACTTGCAAATCCATTTGAGTTAACAAACCTAGAATTGGAAGGATCATCAAACCAAGCAACTTCTTGATGGACGATGCTTTGGAAAGACAAACAGCGGACACGTTCTATAAGTTTTCCACCAGCCATTCCAAATAAGAAAAATTCTAATTGAATAGATACCAGAGAAATGATTGCCATCAGAATGCACATCAATGCCCAGAACCTAGAATCTTTTCGAAGTTGATGTGGTGGATAGTAGAAAGTTCTTATACCACCAGACATCATTATGCTGAATAACGGGAAAAGAAGTCCATGTACAAAAGCAGCTATAACAGCTAATAGGAGAACAGGTGCTTCTGGCTTGTTAAGATTATAAAGGCGTCTGATTGGTGCTTTATTAAGATCTTTGCTGTCATCAAATTCTTTGTCTTCCTGTTCATTTGTAAGACCATGCTTGTGCAATCCATCAGATCCAGATGAGCCATTGTATTTTGTGAAGGAGTTTTTTCTTCTGTCTCTAGGAGAATCTTTGATCATTGATTGTTCCAAAGACAAACTTCTACTTTTAAGTCTTGAACTTGACACCTCATTGTGTTGCACATCATGCCTTTCTTCAGTATGTGTCTGTTGTAACTGAATAAGCTGAGAGTAAGCTCCGTCGGGATCCTTGATCAACTCATCGTGGGAACCTGTGTGTCATGCATTTGTCGCGAAACAAATTGAACTACCTCCAATTCACATTGATTATTTAGTTCGGAGAAAATACCAAGTAATGGGTATGGAAGTGTGGCCTACCTTGGTCAACTATTTTTCCTTGGTGAACCACTGCTATGCAGTCAGCATTCCTGATGGTACTCAAACGGTGGGCAACAAGGAGTGTAGTTCTCCCTACCATGACCCTATTTAGTGCCTCTTGAACTACCCTCTCAGACTCTACATCCAGTGCACTAGTAGCTTCATCCAACAGGAGGATTTTTGGATTTTTAAGGACCGCTCTTGCAATGGCAATCCTTTGCTTCTGCCCCCCAGAAAGCTGAGCACCATGTTGACCAACCATTGTGTCATATGCCTGTATCATGTGAAGAATGAATATAAGATGGACAGTTAATTACAATAAACTATATAAGGTACTTTGAAACAAATGGTGTTTCTAGGAACTACATTAGGCAACTTGTCAATGAAGTTTGCTGCATTCGCAAGCTCAGCTGCTCTCTTGATATCTTCGTCTGTAGCATTTTCTTTACCATAAGTTATGTTATCTTTGATGGAGGTCATAAAAAGCAATGGTTCTTGGCTAACTAGACTCATCTTTCCTCTTATCCAGTGGAGCTTCAAGGTCTTGATGTTAATTCCGTCTATCAACACTTCACCAGCCTGTGGATCATAGAATCTCTCTACCAGACTAATTACTGTTGATTTGCCGCTTCCACTCTGCCCAACTATTGCCATTGTAGTACCATTAGGTACTTGTAGACGCAAGCCATCAAGTATCAACTGTTCAGGCCTTGCGGGGTAGCTAAAGCACACGTCCTTGAGTTCAACATTCCCCTTGATATCTTCTAATATTATTCCAGAAGAGCCAGTGATGTCAATCTTTGGTTTTCTGTTGATTATTTCGAATAACCTGTGAGCTGCAGATTGACCTTCTGCGATAGCAGAAATAGAGGGTGATGCGTTACCTATAGCCCTGTTGCAAACAAAAGATCACTTAGTGTCAAAAATAAAAAATTGCCTTAGTTTCACAGTTTACCAAAAAGTACAGATCATCCTCACTATATTGTTATTTGACACACGAAGTTTTAGAGTCCATTTTTTGAGTTGAACAAGTTGCATATTATCTCGTGCTGCAAAATTAATATTGTTGAGAAATATTGGTATTTAGGACAATCACAGGTTAACAGCGTAACAATCGGATAATTGAGTAAAACAATAGCTGTATCAATAACAAGAAATCTCCTTTAAGAGAATTGGGGTAACCCTAATCTATGCCTAGGCATGGAGTTCCAGACTCTATTCCTATATCTTTATGACAAATTATAAAGCTTTACCAAATCTATACTTGAAACAAAATAGTTGTGACATGTTATTTAATTTAATTTAATATTTTTTGTTTAGCATTAGTCGTCTTAATTTTGACATATGGGAAAAGGAGTATTATATTGTAATATGGTTAATTCTAAATATTGTAGAAGTAGGCATAGAGTGCCTAGCATACCTTAGTCTTTTACATGATTAATACATGGTAGCTGAGAAATTATATCAATATATAGCTAGTCTATGTGCTACTCAACTTAATCAGTACAGTGTCCGCAGACATTCTGAAATTATATCAGTATATCTACAATAACTAGGTTCTACTCTAGGTGCTTCTCAACTTAATAGCAAAAAAGGAAAAGAGGTTTCCACTTCCCAGCCTCTCAAATATAAAATGTTTCAACCAATAAAAGAGGTTGCCCCCAGCCCGCCTCGGTTTTTTAGTGTAAGTATTGGTGTGCTCTAGCATATCAAATTGCACAGTTTACAATTAGGAAACTCACATTGAACCAGTCAAAATTGCAAATACGACATTGATGATCTGCCCTCCAGTATAGCCTTTGCTAATGATTAACTTAGCACCATACCAAAATGCAAGAGAGTAACTGCAGTAGACAATAAAAAAGATGCAGCCTATTCCAAAACCACTGACAATCCCTTCCATGATAGTAGCCTTGTATGCCTTTTTTATGAGAGTATTATACATTGCAATCGCTCTCTTCTCGCCATTGAAGGAGACAACCTGTTTTTTAGATGTTTTTCAACGGTAAATAATTGCAACTAACAATTGTTATTTGCCATAATTTGAAATCATTAAAACATACTGTTCGTATAGATCCAATGGTCTGCTCAACAACATTCCCTGCATTGCTATATGATGCCTGCGTCCTTCCAGATATTTGAGCCCGTAATCGAGAGACTATTGCAAAAGAGAAAATACTCGGAGGTATACAAGCCATCACAACAAGAGCCAGCATCCAGCCTCTTATGAATCCGATGACAAAACCACCTGCGAAGGCTGTCAAAACTTGTATATACTTTCCTACCTGAACATGAGAAGCCAAATTTTTAGTGTTACATCCGATCTTTGCGTTGTGTCCTGAGCATGAAAATCTATTTACTGGAAATTAGACACCTCTTGTTTGCCATTAGAAAAACAATGTGTTGTACCGTTAATAAATTACTCAGTAACACTAAAAACCCGTCTTTCTAGTGAAACAGTGTGTCGTACCATTAATAAATTACTCAGTAACACTGAAACCCGTCTTTCTAGCGAATGCTATTTTCCAAGAAAAAATCTTACTGCTTGTGCATCTTTCCAAATGGTGCTCGAACGGAAGTTTTCTTTTGGTTTCCTTTTGGACCTAGTCTAGTCTACTTGTCAGTCTTGTTACCTTCTCACCGAGGGCATCTTGGATCAGTACAGTGTCCGCAGACATTCTGGAAGCAGCTTCTCCAGTTGTCATCTCCACATCAAAGAATGCAATGTCTTGCCTGAGAACAGCTTCGAGGTATAAAGATCGAATGCGTGCTGACTGCCTTTCTCCAGCCATTGTCCAACATGACACCTCTGGAATAGGTAAATGTCGAGCACTCATGAGATTCTGCTATATGTGAATGTACAATCCAACTAAACGGATCTAAATGTTTTGCATTGTTAACTTTTTCTAATGGTTGTATAAAATTTGTAAATGGAAAACTTCTGGTAAAATTGCTTTCTGATTGTGGCAAATGCGGTTCATTAATTGTCTCATGAAGTACTAGACCAGACCTCTTGATATAGCGGGTGAGCATTCAACAATAGCTTTTAAGAAGCCATTTTATGCTCTTGGTGGGTGGATCGCAATGTTTGCTCTTTCTGGTTGATCTTAAACTTGTTTCTAAGGAGTTGATGACAAATATTATTCTGATTCATGACTTTTGGGAATGTACAATGGTTCATAGGGGTATCATCTTCTGGAAGTCACTACATCAACTGAAAACAACTTAAAATTCAATATATACAGATACAAATAGCATATGCAAGAGATAGACAATATGCTAATTAATGTCATTCATCTGTACTTTGTGCTCGTAACATCATACTTGTCTCTCACCCTTCTCTCATCTACGTCGGTAAGATGTGCTACGACTACCAGACGCCTCTTGTTAATTGGTGTTTTACATACCCCAACAGATAGTCTGAGACTAGGCATTCTTACGGAGAAATGAAGCAATTGATGTTCCCACTCCCAGGTAGATGTAGTACAGAGCAACCTGGATAAAAAAAAAATTGCTAGAGGGTAAAAAACAGGCAAAGAATCGTAACAAGAAAAACATTTGTATTGAGTGAAAGAAAGTTACTGGTGCATTTTTAATAGGAATTTAGTGGGACCAGAGATTTATCGCTGGTCTATGTTAGGGGGTGCACTTATGGGTACATGAATATAGTGTGCATTAGCATCTTCTGTGTAATGAAAAAAGAATACATATCTGGAACTTAATAATATTGTTATTTGTAACATAGAATAAAACAAAAGTAATTTTGATCTCAAAGAAAAGGTAAAAGTAATTTGCCAAACACTAAAAGTATCTAAAACGGTTGCATCAAATAAGATTACCAAAATCTACATAATATCGAACTAAGTCTTACTAGTAAGCACCAGCTTTCATATGCTTCGTGTAACTACTTCGTTTTCAGGATGGGTGTTGGAGACTAAGATTTCAGGATGGGTGTTGGAGACTAAGAGTTGCAGATCAACATCACGGTTGTTCCGTGATTCCAGCCCCTGCCGCCTACTAAGTACAACCAAGCAGAGTGCGGACCACTCGCAGAATCAGACTGGCTCCACTAGATGTCTAGATCGTGACCGAACACCCGAGGCCGAAACTGCAGTTGCATGGTGAGGTGAGCCAAACGAAGGGTACTTTGATTACCTAAAAGCGATTTAGACAGGTATAGTACGATGATCAGCGGCAGCGCCTACCACCGAAAGTGCACTCATGCGCAAGCACAGTACACACATGCATGGGAGATGCAGGAGACAACCTCGGACACACGCTACACGTTCGAGAGAGCGTCTCGTCCGGCGGTTTCGCGGCACTGTTCCATAACCGTGCGTGCCTGCCGCGCGATCGATCGGATCGGAGTTGCCACGATTTGCAGGCCGCGGGTCGGATTGTATCGATCGCCGATGGATCGGTACGATATGTACTATAAATACCTTGCTGACACGGTGGAGGACGGTGCTGGCGCCGCCGCCGCCGAAGCACTCGATGACCGCCGAGAAGACGACGGTCATGAGCGGCTCCGACATGCCGTTCGCCATCGCCGCCATCGCGCCGACCGCCATCAGCGCCTTGTCGGCGCGGTCGGCCTACCTGAACATGCGCAGGAACGGCAGCTTCCCGGCGTCGCCGTTGCTACTGCTTCCTTCCTTCTCAGCATCCTCTCCTGTAGCACTCGACGCCATTGGCAAATACAGTACTGTGTTTCTCTCAGATTCTCTCGGCTCTCCTGAGTGAGAGGCTACTCGATCTCTGCCCGTCCCCGTTTATAATTTGTCGGCTCTCTTCGCGCGCACTCGTGGTGCTTGGTCGACAACGGCGCAACGTCGAAGGGAAAGGAATCGAATACCATGCCCTCCATTGATTGCTCGAGTCGCTCTGCTACGGTGGGGGCCTCACGTGTTTTATGGTGGAATATGTGCGATGTTAAAGTCGGGTCCCCTTTCATTCATGTGTAATTATTTAAGTCCAGGAGATGTTCAACGGTCACTTGTTTAAAAACAAAAAAAGATGTTTTATGTTGATTTGGAAAAATTAAAATGACGATGGCCATTCATTCAATCTTAATCAAATTTGGATTTGTAATGCTATGTCAATATAATTTGCGAATGTGATCCCCAATAATAAAATAACAAAGGTGCTTTTATGGAGAATGTATTTATCTATTGCCTGATAATTCTTAATCTATTCGTCACTTTTTAATGGTCGAGATCATTTTAAGATTTGTGCAAATCATTTAACCTTATCTTTTTCCCCTCCTTATCTAGTTTGCCACCACCAATCGTCCCCAATCCCGCACGCCATGCCTCCATCCGCGTCACCACCAACGCCTCACTGGATGCATCCTCTCCGTCGCCTCCCTTCCTCCTCTCCACCGTTGCCATTGGGTTCTTCATCAAATTCAGTAGCTCATGTCGTGGGATCTGCTACCACCTTCCTCACCTCCTAATCACATGACAATCCTTACCTCGCTGTCGACACCCACTCGACTCTACTACCCGCATCTCCTGTAACACCCCCACCCTAGCACCATCTACAGTGACACCAGAGTGAGAGCGCCGCAGGAGATTGGCATGAACCAACTTCCACAAAACCGCGTTGCTGGTACCAGTCTCAGGAAATCTTGTTGGTACCCACGGTCAACCGAGATATATTATATCGGCTAAATAAAATATTTATATAAATTATACCTTTATAAATTGCGACTTTGGACAAGCCCTGAGCAGTAACCTGCAAGCAGAACAGCGGCAGTGGAATGACAGCGTAGCGAGAACCCAATCTACAAGCAACGGCTTAGAATTAGGAAAGAAATCCTAATCTTCACTTCAACTTCACTCTTCCTGAAGGAGGGAAAAAGATAATGGATTGAGTACATACGTATTCAACAAGTCACGGGAAATATGGGTTGTGCAAGCCATCAAGGACGGCTGAGATTTATTTCACAAACATTTTATTTTAAACTTTTTTCAAAACCCTAGGTGTGGGTTGATCCAGTTGTAACTGAAAAGAGGCCTCGCCTCGATCCTATCCGTGAATTGCTTTGCAACAACTCAAGCGGATGAATAAATTTTTAATTAATTAAAGTTGTCAGTCTACTGCCTGTCGGACCACGACAGCGGTTCAGCGAGTCTGCCCTCAAGCAGCTTTCCACTATATCCTTATCTATTACTTTATTTTCACTTTCGCCCTCTCCAGGACGTAATCTTATTTTTTTCCTCTCTTATTTTCCTTTTACTTTTGTTCTATTCAGGACATCATTCATCTCATCATTTCAGCTTCGGCTCCCAAAGCCATTATATCTCCATCTCAACACATACTGTTTCCACTCAGGAAGCCTAACTATGATGACATCTGACATCCCGTTCCACACAGAACCGTTTCAGACCACGTACTAGTCATCCATCAGCCAACTTGGCCGATCTTGGTAACGGTTCCCAATCCCATAGACTTGCTTCGCAAACCTTTTATAAAACAAAGCTACGCTAGAGAAATCACTTCACATCGCCCATGACTGTGGGCACGGCTGTTCGAACAGTTCAAAGCTCTACAGAGGTGTACGTTTTCCCCACACGACGCGAGCTTACTCCCTTACTGGACAAGCAGGGGAGGTTCGCAACAAGGCCTTTCGAGAGCCATCCTAGGGTACCTCATGCCCGATAAATGGGCCAAACTCAGTCAAGCATTCGGCTTGCAAATAATCTCCAAACTCCTAGACTAAGTACTGGACAAGCTTCCCTTCCTTGCTTTTACTTAGGAACCCGGAAATACCCCCAAACACCTTATCCTGGCGTTCCACATCTACTGGCATGCGAGGTAACCCTGTTCCGGTTGAATACTTAGCCAGGAGCGTCCCATACCGCCCATGTGGTTGCACTGTATTATGGTCAGTGCAATTCTCTAAGGAATTGGTCCTTATATGCGAATACAAAGCGTCCCTGCCTAAGCGATCACTTTGCATTACGAGTTTTCGTAAACATTTCTTTATTTCGCAAACATACTGACACCGCGTGTCCGGTTGAAAGGTTTCATAAACCCAGGTTTTCCCATTGCGACAGCACATGTGATTTAAGTAGAACCGTTGATACCCATGCTCGTAGAGCTTGGATGCCGAGGTAACACAGAGGTGGAGCAACAAGGAATAAGGTTTTTCAAACCTACAGGTTATTGCAACTACTGGGTAGGTCCGTCGGTTCGCACGACGAACCAAGGCCGAAAAAAATTTAATGTGCGCACTAAAATGCAGTTTGGCAAACAAAATATGTTATGAACTGGAAGCAATATGTTCAAGGAGTGACTTGCCTCTGGCTTCGTCTTCAAAACTCATGAAAATCCGATGTCCGAAGAAATTCCGTCGTTGTCGACTACGCGTAACGAGAGAAAAACACACAAAAATCTTAGAAATAAAATACTATTATTTATAACTAATAGTTCTATGAGGTAGATCTCAATTTTAGAAAAGTTTTGAGACTTGAACGGGGTCGATTGGAGCTACGGTTGAAAACATATGAATTTTTGAAGTTTATGAGTTTTTCTGGAATTAAAAAGGATTAACTGAATTTTGAAAAAGGAATATTCCTATGAATATTCTTGGTCTGACAGGTGGGGCCCTATGTCAGAGAGAGGGAAGCTGAGGTGTAGGGCTGGCCCACATGGTAGAGAGAGAGGAAGGGGGCCATAGATCAATGAATGAGATGGAGGGGATGACATGTGGGGTCCACATGTCAGAGGGGGCCCATCTGGCTGTGACACAGAGAGACAAGGGGCTCACATGTCAGAGAGGGCCCACATGTAAGAGGAATGGTTTAATATTCGATGGGGCCCACTTGTCATTGGAACAGAAGTGTTAAAGGTGCGGGGTCTACCTGTAAGTGGCTCGGGGTGGGAGTGAGGACTGGGAGAGAGTTATTGAGTGGGGCCATGTGTCAGTGGGACCCACATGTCATACAGATGGGGAGAATGGGGGCCACACGAGAGAGAGAGCGAGAGACAGAGAGAGATAGCGAGCGAGGGAGAGAGAGACCGAGGGAGATTGACGGCGGTTGGCACTCTAAGCAGCATTCCGACGACGGCAGGCACAGTGGCAGAGAGCAGGGAAGACGGGGAGCACGACATGCGGCTTAGATTGGGAGGGCGACGCGCGATGGTGGCTGGCGACGGCGACCCAAGGGTGGCAAGGGAGAGAAGACAGGGGCGCAGCAATGACGGAACGTCGGCGGTAGGGTTCGGCAAGGCTTCGGGACTGCGGGGTTTGGGCGCTGAGGAGAAGAGAGGAGAAGGGAGGAGATATAGGGGGATGCTCACTAAAAACGCCGCGGCGGCGACGGCTTCCCAGAGCTCGGTTCGGGCTCGGGCCGAGCACGGCGGCGTGCGGTGGCGGTGGGGAACAGAGGAGGAGCGGGGCGAGGGAACAAGGGAGGGCGGCCGGATTTATAGACATGCGGCGGCGCTAACTGACAGCGGAGAAAGGCGGTGGCACGAAGCTCGGCAATGGCGGTGGCGCTGGACGGGAGGTGGTGGGGCGGCTGCGCCGGCCGAGGCGGCTCGGTCTGCGGGCGTGGCGCGGCAAGGAGAGACGGCGAGGAGGCCGAGGGCATCGGGGGCAGCGCCGACAACAACGGGACGGGGTGGCAGGGGCGGCGCTGTCTTCGGGGCATTCCCTCGAGCAGCTATCGGGCGAGAGGGGAAGGAGAGCCGTGGGGAAGACGGCTCCGACGCGTGGGCCCGGCTGGCAGGTAGGGCCCGCGTGTCGAGGACGGGCGCGGCGTAGTGTAGGGCACATGGCGCACGCACCAGCGGCGGGGAGGGGCGGTCTGGCGCGTGGGCCCTAGCTGTCGGGGCGCGGGGCAGGCGGCTGACGGGTGGGGTCCACTGTCAGGCACGTAGGGAGGGAGGCCAAGCGGCTGTTGGGCCAGCCGAGAGAAATAAAAGAAGGCGGCCCACAAGGAACAGTGGAATTTTTCTTTTTCCCTAGGGAATTTTAGATTTTGGAGGGTTTTAATTTTTAAAATTTTGATTCTTCAGTTTTCGAAATTTCAGGAATTCATATCAAGGGCTCAAGACTTGATTTTATACACACACATATATATGTGTGCGCGCGCGCGCACATATAATAAGGAATTTTTGGGAATTGCTAATATTCAAGGGAGACAGAGAGGGATTTTCAAAGGGGAATTCAAATTTTCAAAAGTTTAAATTTGGCCCTTGGATTTGAGAAGAGATGAATATTTGATTTTTTGGGAGAATAAAATTTTATTGGAGGATTTTGAGAGGGAAATTCAAATTGCGAAATTCGAATTCGAGATTTAATTTTGGATCTGGATCTTTTTTTTTATTGGGGAATTTTGGGACTTTCCGGGTGGGATGAATTGAGATCTCAGCACTTTAGTCCCTAAGCCGACACACAAAAGTCGAGTTTTAGAAAATAGGGTTTTTATAAAATAGAATTTTTTTAAGGGCTGAAAAATCAGGACATTACATCTCCCTAGCCTTCTCTCAGGGTTAGAGTTATTCAGATATGAAGTCAAAGGGAAATAGTGAACTTGTCAATTCAGATGATTGTTGGCCGACTTCAAATTATGGAGATCCAATGGACAAGGATGATGGTGAAGCGTTTGGGGGAGACCCGATGGCTGGATTGACTGGGGAAGACTTGCCAACGTCATCTAGTTATGCCATTTAACTGGATTGCCAGTCTTCTTCTATCTTTATTCAGTTTATTCAATGGAATGTAGATAACTACTACTGTTGAAACTCGGGCAAATAACCATACGACGGTGAAAGGGGAAAGCAAGAAGAAAAACCTAAATTTCTTAGTCTTGTAGATTGAGAGAACTCTAGTTTATCTCTCGTCTTGCGGCGACCAAGATCAGAGTAAGAGGATGTTCTATTTCGGGATCGATCCATTAATTCAGTCCTGACACCTTCCTCTAAAGTTTTTCTAGCCACTCCCTTCCCCACTCCCACCTGTACTCAACCCCCATAAACCTAATCCGACAACCCTCGCCAGTGTTCCAATGTTGCCGATGATGAGGAAGACGTTGCCGCGGGAGCTTATCAAGGAATTCATCGCCGCCATTGCTGTGAGTCTCGTCACATCCCTCCCTCTGTCGTGTCTCTTGCTTGGCTATGGGTAAAAATCTCAGTCTACCGATTTCTAGCAAAGCTGTATTTTGTTTGAGACCACAAGTATGTAAAGCGGCGGTACCACATTAATCAAGTCTTTCTTTTCCTCCCTATACATTTCACGTTGTCACCAACTTTTTCATATTTTACTCTTGACCTTTTCATATGTTTGCTAAAGATATTCTCCTAGCTAGCTAGTACAAGTTGGATGGTCAGGATATAAGATCTTTGTAGTTTGCGTCTCGAGGGGAATTATGATACTTACAGATCGTCTAATGCCGCCAACTGCAATGGTTGGTAAGAGTAAGACGTGGCCTCTTATTTAATTGTTCCGTATAAAATTTTGGCCGACAACTATAGTTATTTGCCTCACCATTCGAATCTCTATATGGAGTAGTATATAAGTATCCTCTGATCACTTCCTCTGAATTACTCCCTCCATCTTTTAATATTTAACGTCGTTAACTTTTAAAATTAAATTTAATCGTTTGTCTTATTCAAAAATTTTATACAAATATATAAAAATATAATTCATATTTAAAGTACATTCGATAATAAAATAAATCACAATAAAATAATTAATTATTATGTAATTTTTTTAATAAGAAGAATGATCAGGAGTAATTCCAAAAGACAATCGTATTAAATATTAAAAAATAGAGGAAGTAATTATGACGTGGCGCTGATGTTGGCGTGGTGTTGCTATTGGCAATTAATCACTGGAAATCTCTTATGTCTACGGGTCTTCTAGCTAATGATTAGCATTAGGCATCTCGATCTCTGACCGATACTCTCATCCAACGATATAAGAAAATTTAGAGTTGTTTAAAAAGATTAAGATGGAGATAAAGATTGGTTATAATTAGTTGAGATGAAAAAAATAGATAGAGAAATTAAACGAGGAATGGTTATGATTGGTTTAGATAAGAAGGTAAACGAAGATATTTTTATATTTTTTTTATAAATTTTAAATTCAAGATATCTTTATATTTTTTTTTTACAGAGGAAGTAGTAATATAAAAGATGATCAAGGAATTTTTGATCAGTTATTTTCCGATGTGGTTGATTGATATGTCTAGTTGCTTTGCGATCAAGATGAATATATGTATGTTAAATTAACGTTGATTGCACGCCGATGTTTCTTTTTCCATCTTCTCTAGCTCTCGCCTTGCTGTCGGCCGATCGGGGTTGTACTTAATCGCAGCGTAAAGCTTACAGCTTGACCAGAACAGAAGCATATCAAAGAGACAACGACCAAGGTTTGTGAAAGAAACTAGTAGCAGGCTAGCTAGCACAGGATCTAGTATTAATTAGTTCGACTAGAATTTCAGAGCTTCAACATCCCAAAGTCATGATTTGTCTGATGACGCGAGAACATCAGTTAGTCCATCAGGAGTGTACCAACCTCGCTTGTCGGCTGAGAAGAGCTGGTCCGCACGTCTGCCACACCAACCTCGGCTGAGGCCACTGATCGAGCCACCGAGGGAAGCGAATCGTCTCCCGTAGGGAGGGCGCACAGTAGTGTCCGTGTGCATCTTATTTAGCCGTCAGATATACTACCTCAGCTCTTTACTTTCTACTTCTTGTTTTGAACATCGGTAATCTCTAATACAGATGTCTCACAATAACTTTTTTCTAATTATATAATTAAAAAAACTTAGAAAACTATAACTATATATGTCTCTATGAACCATTTAAGAGTTGGAGAATTATTTGACTGTACACATTCTATAGTCATCCGTTTACAAAGAATGATTCAGACCATGAAGTACGTACGTGATGACATGATTGGTGATTTGGGAACAGTAAATATTTACTGCTTAGTAAAATCATATGGTGCCTACTACAAATTGTTGTCCTACTAGTCTCATGTTACTATTCAACGAAGTGTTCTATACAGTTATCTATCATATTCGAGTAGTACAAAACGAATGAATCACCTGTTATAGCATGTGGCTACGGCAAAGAACAATACATAGTAGGAGGGGTGGTTATTAGAGATATCTTGTACTGTTCAATTAATGATCACAAGCGTGGTGGCCTAAATTATCATTCTATTTAAATTAAATTCTTGATTTATAACAATTGAAATGGTGTGTATTGTATGAAAACTCATACCCTGGGTCGATAGTCCTAATTAATATCAATACAAGTTTGATATGATACAGGTCCAGTTTGCAGTCATTGTGCTGTGCAGGTTGGTGTGGAAATAGAAACTTATAATCATTATAGTCTATTTTATATATTGTTGTTGGTTATATATTATGTGTTCTTTTGTGCTGAATGGTTGAATAGATGAATATTTATAATAATTAATTATTCAAGGGTATAAATGAATTAATTAGCTTTTATAAAGTTAAAAAATAAATAAAAATAATATTATAATAAATTCATATAAAGAAAGTTTTTAAAAAATCGTACCATTTAGGAGTTTGGAAAGTATTCCCGTTAATCCATTCATCCATTAAGTATAAAAGAACAAGGATATTTTTAAAAGATATATTCGGAACTTATTAACAAGTGTCGTCTGCGTCATAGATTAAAACGTAAGTAGTTTTTATCTAAAAAATGAAAGTAATTTGCCAAACACTCCAAAATTTGAAAGAACTTTCATAAAATAAGATTACCAAAATCCAAAGTGGTAGTACTTTTCAAGACAAGCTGATGTATATTATCTCTTTTCTATACTCCTTTAAAAGAGAGTAGTGGTGGTGGTGAGTGGTGATTCTGTCATCACCCCACCACCAACTCTCTAAAATTATGATACGGGGACCACTGTCCATCCCCTATCCAAACTAAACATAGGAGTCACACATAGACTCTAGAGCATTCAACCATAGTCATCCTTACACGCTAATAATAAAAGGAGTCTTTTGTACGGGAGTGAAAACTTGGCAAGTAAAAACCTCCAATTAAGCTCTAAAATTCAAAATGTATTTTTTCTTTGCAATATGCCGATATGATTTTTTAATTCTGTAACAACCTATGGGTATTTTGCTAGTGTTTTTAAATTAAGTATTTGAAAAATTATTTATGGTCAGAATTTTAAAAGTTTAACCAAATGTTGTCGTAACCAGTCAAATATTTTTATCAACAAACTGACCTAGCTCAGCTAGTTATTTTTCTTATAGTGAAACCTACTCACCCGGTTCAAGCCTTAGACTTGATATGAGTGTTCACATTTACAACTAATTATTCTTTCAATGATATACGATGTATTCGTCGATAGCGAGACTACCTTAGTAATTTTGTTAATATTAAAACATGCCGTGTAGACTCTCGGAGCTCGAGAACAACATGATTCCACCACTCGATCCCCCTGCCGCCAACAAAGCACAGCGCGGACCTAGCGCAACAGATTGACTCCCCTAGATGTCAAGACCGTGACTGATCGAACTTCCGAACCTTTGGAGTTGCATCGGACCTAAACGCGATTTAGAGAGTTAGTACGATGAGCAGCAACAACGCCTACCACAACCAAAAAACGTGCACTCATGCGCAACCACAGTACACACATGCATGCGATCGCAGGAGACATCTCGTCCCGGTGCATGGTTTCGCGCTACTGTTACATATAAGCGTCTCGTCCGTGTGCATCGGTGCATGCCGCGACGCGATCGATCAGTGTTGCCACAGTTTGCAGGCCGCGGGCACATAGCTACTGTGTTTGTCATCGATCGCCGATGGATCGGTACGATATGTACTATACATACCTTGCTGACACGGTGGAGGACGGTGCTGGCGTCGCCGCCGCCGAAGCACTCGATGACCGCCGAGAAGACGACGGTCATGAGCGGCTCCGACATGCCGTTCGCCATCGCCGCCACCGTGCCGACCGCCATCAGCACCTTGTCGACGCGGTCGGCGTACCTGAACATCCCCAGGAACGTCAGCTTCCCGGCATCGCCGTTGCTGCTCCCTTCCTTCTCAGCATCCTCTCCTCTTGCCCCCGACGCCATTATTGGCAGACACACGCCGATGTTTCTCTCAGCTCTGCTATAAGTGTGAGAGGCTACTCGATCTCTGCCCGTCTTCGTTTTATAATTTGTCGGCTCTCTTCGCGCGCACTCGTTACGTGGTGCGTGGCCGACAACGACGCAACCTGAGCGCGCTGCTGGCGCGCGCGTGATGGATGGATATCAAAGGCGAAGGAATCGTCACCATGCCCTCCAATGGTTGCTTG
Organism: Oryza meyeriana var. granulata; assembly: GCA_003991445.1. Lineage (NCBI taxonomy): Eukaryota > Viridiplantae > Streptophyta > Magnoliopsida > Poales > Poaceae > Oryza > Oryza meyeriana. The sequence goes on along the minus strand of RYFJ01004089.1, from coordinate 72,360 downwards.
CGAGTCTCTCTGCAGGAGACGGGTTGGGGGCGCTGTCATGGTTTTTCATGATGGAATATTTTTATGGTGGAATATATTCAGACTCTCCTTTGATCCATGTGCAATTAAGTCCACGCGATGTTTATGGCCACTCGTAGAAAAACAAGAAAGATGTTCTGTGTTGATTGGAAAAATTAAGATGATGATATCATCATCTTAATTTTTTATAGTGGAACGTGTACAATGTTAAGTTTGACTCTTTTAATTCGCCCTGCAATTAAGTCTAGGAGATGTTTACTGCCGTACGTAAAAAAATTAAAAAAGATGGTTTATGTTGAGCTGGGAAAATTAAGATGATGATGGCCATGCATTCATCTTAATGATTCAATTTGGATTTGTTATGATAAATAATTCGTGGATGTTGTCCAAGTAATAATTGCAAACGGCATGTAAAAAATAAATAGAAAAAAATTCCATAGGAATGAAAACCTTTGAAATTCGTTTGGAATTTCTCCAATCCAAACATGTCGTAAAGGTATTTTGATAGACAGCAAGTAGGGGTCGGTATTTGGTCAGACCAAGTAATTTGGTCTCGATTTTATGTCTTTTGGGGAATTTCATCATCCAAAACTGAAGACTGAAATACAACACAAAATAAAATAGTCGAGACCGAACAATTTGGTCTCAGTCTCGGTTACAACCGAATTAGATGACAAATTGAGATACGGAGGAGAAAAGGAACCACAAATGAAGATAGAAAAGAAATCACAGATCGAGATGTGGAGGAGGCAGCGCTTGCGACGGGCGAGGCTAGGCGAGATGCAGCACTCAGAAGCGTGAGGCAAGTGGGCAACGACACCAAAATTGGCCTCAACAAGATGTGGCGGCGCTGCCGTGAGAGTCCGGCTCGGCAAGGTGGTGGGTTCGTCAATGGCGGGTGAGATGGGGAAGGAAGACAACAAGACTATGGTTTGCAAGTGTATTGTGGATTCTAATGGGCCTATTAGACCTACCGTGCTAATTTCGGTCTATCTTTGGGGTAACCGAGGGTGGTGACCGAATAAAATTCGGTTAGTTAGACTTTGAAACCAAACTGATGACTAAATTTCTCGGTCTCGATCTTTTCAATTTGGTCTTTCCGTTTCTGCCTATTGTGTCCACTTACTAATCATAAGTATGTAAAGCACTTGGTGATACCACATTAACCAACTCTTTCTTTTCCTTCATGTACATGTGATATTTTTTCACCAACTTTTTTCATATTTTTCATCTCAACAAAAAATATTTCTTGATCTTTTCATAAGTTTGGTAAAGGAGAAATTTTATAGTTTTTGAGAGGCATAGGAACATACCAGTATAAATTTTGATACCTTCTAGTACATAAGGTACTAAGAGTTAGCAAAATTTACACTAGAAAGTGGTACCTTTCGGTATCTCCTTAAGAACCATAAAATAACTCTCTTGGTAAAGAGATATGTTCTCCTAGTACAAGTTGGATGGTTAGACATATATGATCTTTGTAGTCCGTGTCTAGCTCGAGGGAAAATATGATACCTACAGACCTTCTAATGCAGCCACCTACAATGGTTGGTAAGAGTATGACGTGGCCTCTTGTTCCAGACAAAATTTTGGCCGACAACTACGGTTATTTGCCTCACCAGTCGGATCTCTATATAGATTCCTCTGTCTCTTCCCCTCTGAATTAACCATGATGCGATGCTGATGCTTGTGTGATGTTGCATTAATCGGCAGCGTCACTGGAAATCTCTTATGTCTATAGCTAGTGATTAGCATTATGCATCTCAATCTCTGAATGACAGATAATAGAGCATGATCAAGAAAATTCTGATCAGTTGTTATTTTCGGGTGTGGTTGATTGATATAGGTATGGTTGCTTTGCGGGCAAGATGAACAGATGTCTGTCAAATTAACTTTGATTGCACGCTGATTCCTTTTGGTTTTTTCATCTTCTCTCTCGCCTTGCTGTCGATCGATCGGCCGGGTTGTTCTTGCAACGTAAAGCTTACTACTTGACCAGAACAGAAGCATATCGAACAGACAACGACCAAGGTTGTGAAAGGAACTCTGCTAGCACAGGATCGATTAATCAGTTCGACCCGAGTTCAGACTTCAGAGCTTAAGCTCAATTGTATAGTCAAGATTTGTCTGGTGAGGCGAAAACATCAGCTGTTCCATCCATCAGGCATCGGTGTTGTATACCAACCTCGGCTAGTCGATCTGCTGAGACCTGGGCCGTATGTCTGCGTACCAACTTTGGGTGTGACCACTACGGATAGATAAATAAGGTATTTGCTAGATTTTGCACATTAATTGTTAAGTTTAAAATTGCAACGCAATGTATTGTGTAATTTAGTTCGTTTTAACTCCAATTTTGTTGTTATATATGTTTTCACTTTATTTCTATCTAGATTTGAAAATTTTGAATGTAAATTTGTACCTTTTTATGAATTGTTAGTTTATGTCACGTAATTTTGTAAATTATTGTAGGCTAGAATATTTTATTGTTTAACCTTTTATAAGAAAAAAATGATTTTGTTTAAGTAAGTAATAGGGGGAGCGGTGATAACCATTGGACTGTCAACAGATTAAAAAGGTGACTGAAATTTTTAAAAATTTTAGACACATAAAATTTAGACACTCCCTATAAAAAATATACCGGTTATATGGTTGTAAAACACATGACGACACGAATATATAGTGATTTAGGAACCGCACGTGTTTGCTGCCCAGTAAAATCACGTCTTGCTTACAGTACTACTGCAGTTTATATTACTATTTGTATAGTGATTCTTTATGGTACATCTGAATTGGTAGTCCAGCAGATCGAGTAGTGCAAAAGGAATAGATCATCTGTCGTGGCATGTGGCTACAACGAATGGTAGAAGTGTACTAGGCACATTCCCTATCGTTCGATTCACGATTAATAATTTAGATTGAAATGCTACCGTAAAATGCATTATTGAACCTGTGAGGCGTGTATAAGAGTATATACATATTGTTTTCATGCCAACTGTATTGTTTTGTTCACGGGATTTCTTTCAAATTATATCACTTGCAACGTTTAGATACATCTAGTAGCATATGATTCTATTCTTATAGCTCCAAACAATTGCCCACCACTGATAGTTGTAAGACTATTATCGAGTGTATGAGTATATATATGAAAAATCTTTGATAGGACGTAAAATAGCTCTTAGATTGAAGTGGGCATTTGTTCGTAATGCACGAACCTAGCAGCTAGTTCTTGATAACGTTTAGGACCACTAATTTTTGTCGCATACTTGGACACCACCTAGACACATTGAACGATACCTCTCTGCTTGACAAAGAGAAACAGGCACACTGACGAAGTTAGAAATGTACAAGGAACAAAATGCATAGGCAACAGAACAAAACTACATTTGTTAGGTATCCATCCAAAATAAAACCCCCACAAGAATATTGTTGGTGCATGCTTTTGCTGTCGGTATCTCTTAACTTTCTTCTCCTTTATGTAAAAAATTATTTGTCACCGTCAACCCAGGGAATACCTTAGTAATATTTCTGTCCCTTCCTACTGTTTACAGTCCAATAAAATTATTCTCCTTTCATTTCCCCCAATATTGTTTGATAGAGATTTTTCTTTTATATATTCTCACTTGCACTACTTAAAAAATGCGCACATCTGAATTTTGTGGAGGTGTCAAATCATTGTTTTAGCTAGTTGTTGCTAGAGCCAGCTGATCCGATCAGCCCCAATGTTTGTAGATTCAATACACTAAGAATGAGCGTCTGAATGTCAATGCATCAAAAGCCCATAAATGTGACGAGATAATTTAATTTGTTCGTTGGGACTTAAACTATGACTCCTTTCGAACGTAGAAATTTTAGAGGATTTAGTTCAGTTTCTTTATGATTCCTCTAAGTTTCCTCTATTCTAAACAAGGCCTAAGATGATTTTAGGATATAATTGGCATACATGTTTCAGCCAAGTAACCCCTGTTTCATTTTTGGAAAAATATGTCCATCTCAATTGGTTGCCTTTCTTGGTTGTGAGGTGATTACCATAGTGCCATCAGGGTATGCCAATCAGTTGCATATGTGATGGGAGCATGTCAATGTGGCAATTAATGGGCATGTCCCCATCGTTGTCCTATCCGACCACCAATTTGTTCTACCTTATTCTTATAACAGATAGCTGGAGCCGGAGTGCTGGATGCCTGGATCCTTGCACTTGTCACTGAATCTTGTAAGTTTCCCTGTTGCCATGTTTGTATTCACTTGCATAGCAGCATATGTCACATACATCATGCCATCATTTTTTATGACCGTCTCCTACAAAGTTCACTTGGTATGCACATTAAGGTTTGATTTGCATGTTATGTTGAGCTTAATTTAAAATTATCGCTTATAGATCTTTAAAAAAGTTCTAATCACGAATCAACTAATTTATCAGGAAATATTAATGTAGTGCATTACGACCAAAGAATGCAGAGTATGAGTGTAATGCATTAGGATTATGTCTTTCCCGACAAATAAAAGACAACGTTCAAATCATGTGGCTATTTACCGTTGCTATTGCTTTAGTTATTGACGGCGCGCGCATATATGGTTCAGTAGTATCATTAGAAGCAAGTTAGTTATCGTTTGTTGATTGAATCGTTTCTCTACGGTTTCATTTATTTAACTTAAAAGAGAGCCCTTGAAACATACAAACGTATATCATTATGACAATTAAAGTGTATTATACAAATTAAAAATAGAGTCGCACAAGTCAATACTGTTAGGGTAATGGTTACTATATTCATCCAACCCCAAAAAGGAGCAATATACAGGAAAAAGGTAAATATGCAATAAAGCCCCTGCATAATCAGAGAATTACAAGTATGTATATATATACATCTAACATCCCCTCAAACTCATGGTGGATCTACAATATTGAGTTTGGATAGAAAGTGATTATGCTGTGCCCTCGTCTGTGACTTCGTGAGTAAGTCAGCAAGCTGAAGCTCTGAAGGCACATAGTGAAGGGTCACAACGTGATCTTGCACCTGCGATCTCATATAAGAAACATCAACACCAACGTGCTTGGTGAGTTCATGCTTCACCGGATCTCGAGCCATACTGATCGCACCCGTACTATCCGAAGAGAGAGGAGTTGGTGTGATAGTTGTCGGAGGAGGAAGCTCCAACCGCGGGGAAGGTTTGGAGACCCCCCCTTTTAAGTTCGGCCAGGGGAGTTGTTCATAGGACGGCTTACGGCGTCGGGGAGAATGGCACGCAAGGGAGACAGGAGGAGGTAGACAGGTTCGGGCCGCGCGAAGATGTAATACCCTACTCCTGTGTGTTTGCTATGTGGGAAAATATGGTTTGCTGTTACAAAATGAACTCAGGGTGCTCAGGAGCTAGCCGCTCTTCGGGAAGAAGAGGGACAGAGCGAGCTGAAGAAGACGAACAGTAGCGAGAGAGCGAGAACCAGGGATCGAGAGAGTCCTCAGCCCTCAGACCCCCTTCACTTGCAGGCATGGATCCTCCTTTTATCGATCAAGGGGAGTCCACAGTGCCCAGTACACAGAGAAAGCTAGCTACGATTTGTCCTGTCACACGCACGCGGCCGCCTGCCGCGTCGCGCCGGAGGGACGTCTAGTCGCCGCCTGGCTCGGCTGCTATAGGCGGCTGGATTTGGTTTGCTGCAGGCGGCTGGAGTATGGAGATGTGACAATGCGCGCCTCCGCTGCCAGAGTGTGGAGAATCGAGGCCCTCTCAGCCGAAAGTTCTCTGACGGCACTGGGAGGGGGCCCACGGAAGGCCATCATGACGGTGCACGCATGTTCGACCGGGAGACAGGCGAGAGGTGCCCCGTCGCCTCACCATTAATGCGGGTAGTTGGGGAGCTGATCCGCTCAAGCCAGCCTCGTGCCCAGGGCAGAGAGCTCATCGAGCCCTCCGCGCACACAAGGCGCCGAGCTCCTCGGGGACGGAAAATGTGAGTCCTGGGCCCGGGGAGCGGTGGCCGGGACCTGGGATGTCTCTGTAACGTGCCCCGGGACCGAGCCTGTGAGTCCCGGAACGGGGGGTGAGACCCGGGGCCCGGGAACGTCCTAGTGCGCCCCGGAACCGAAGCCGAGGCCTCGGGCATGGGGGCGAGACCCGGGACCGGGGATGTCCTCGGGCCCCCGGTACTTGACCGGAAGAAGGCTGTAGCTGGCCGTCGCCGGTACAGAATGTGGCCCCGGAGGAGCTGACGTGGCCGAAGACCCACGCGTCCCCGGGGTATGTGGGACCCCTAGTCCCGTTTCGGCGACAGTAGTAGGTACACCAAAATCCTCAAGTAGCCACCTCAGCCAGGTGACCTCAGCTGTCACGGCCGCCATGGCCCGCAACTTAGCCTCAGCACTCAAACGGGAAACTGCTGTCTGCTTCTTGGTCTTCCATGCAATCAAGGAGGATCCAAGGAAAATACAGTAGGCAAAAAGAGAGCGACGATCAGAGTAATCACTAGCCCAGGTCGCATCAGAATACGCCTGAAGCCGAAGGGAGCTAGAGCAAGGGAAGAAAAGGCGGCGAGAAGTGGTCCCACGAAGATATCGTAGAACACGAAGAAGGTGAGTATAGTGTAGCTGAGTGGGAGCAGAAATAAACTGACTCAAGATGTGGACAGAGTGAGAGATGTAAGGACGAGTAATCCCAAGGTACACAAGGGTACTAACGAGGTGACGATAGCTAGTAGGATCCGCAAAAGGCTCACCATCAGTGGGCCGCAGGTGAACACCGAGCTCCATAGTTGTGTCAACAGTGCGGTGATCAGTAAGAGCAGCACGAGAGAGGTCTTGAATATACTTCTCCTGGGAGAGGTAAATGCCCTCAGGTGTGGAAGAAATCTCAATCCCAAGGAAGTAATGAAGAGGACCCAAGTCAGACATCAAGAATGTGTCACTCAGACGTTTCTTGACAAAGGCAATGAACGAAGAGTCATCACCTGTGATGATTATGTCATCGACATAGAGAAGAAGAAGCGTATGACCACGAGGAGAGGTGTGAATAAAGAGAGCCGGATCGTGATCACTGGGCTTGAAGCCAGCATCACTGACAACAGAGGAGAAGCGCTCAAACCAGGCTCGAGGAGCCTGCTTGAGGTCGTAAAGAGAACAACGTAGCCGACAAACCATACCAGCAGGAACAGAGTACCTAGGGGGTGGCTGCATGTAAACCTCCTCACACAGCTCGCCATTAAGAAAAGCATTCTAAACATCGAGCTGGGAGATGGACCACTGACGAACCGAAGCAACAGCGAGAAGGGTCTGAACAGTGGTCATGTGAGCAACCGGAGCAAAGGTCTCATCATAGTCACGACCGTGCTCTTGCTGAAAACCACGCGCTACAAGATGAGCCTTATAGCGCCAAGGGAGCTATCGGAGCGAGTCTTGACCTTGTAGACCCACTTGCAAGTGATTGGAGTGATGTGAGGCGGGAGGGGAACCAGATCCCAGGTGCCGGTGCACTCCAAAGCAGCAATCTCCGCGGCCATGGCATGCTGCCACTCTTGGTGGGCAACAACCTCCCGGTAGGAAGTGGGCTCAACAAGAGCAGCGGCGGTGAAATGATAGCGAGGAGGAGGCTGAATAGTGCTATGATCACGTAAATCATACCGAGGAGTAGGCTCAGACGGAGTGGTGGGAGATGAGGAGACGGGTCACGAACGACGAGTATAGTACTGAGTAATTTGACGAGGAGAGATTATGACGAGGAGAGATTACCGGAGGAAAGGGAACAACCAGAGGGGGAGAGGGTGGCGAGAAAGATGCTGGCGCTGGAGACAGTGGTGGGGAGGGAGCTAGCGCTGGAGGTGAAGGTGGTGAATGTGATCGTGGCGTTGGAGGCGAAGGTGGTGACAGCGGAAGATGGGAGGGTGGTGAAGGTGGTGAATGTGATCGTGGCGTTGGAGGCGAAGGTGGTGACAGCGGAAGATGGGAGGGTGAGTCAAGTAGAGAGAGAAAAGAGAGGGACTCAGGTGTAGTAGAAGGGATAGTAGCGGACAAACGAGGATAGTAGAAACGAGACTCATCAAAGGTGACATCCCGAGAAATTCTCATCCGACGGGCAACAGAGTCATAGTAGTTGTCGGAGGATGAAACCTCGACGGCGGGAAGTCAGGAGACCCCCCTTTGAGATTCGGCCAGGGGAGTAGTTCTCAGGCGAAGCCGGCGTCAGGGTGTAGAAGAAGGGTACTTGAAGAAGACGTAGAAGAAAGGCGCACAGAAGAGGCAAGAGGATTTATACAGGTTCGGGCCGCCGGAGCGTAATACCCTACGTCCTGTGTGTGGTTTGATATCTGTGGTGGATGAAAGTGGAAATGAGGTTACAGGGTGAGCTCAGCCGGAGCCGAGGAAGAAGAACAGTAGCTACGGAGTAAGCTCAGGAACAGGTAGAGCCGGGCGAAAGCCAGCGAGTCCCCGCCTCTGTCTGTAAACGTGGCATGAATTCTCCTTTATAGAACCAGGGGAGTCCACAGTGCCGAATATACGTGAGAGAGAGCAGGTATGATTTGTCTTGTCGCAGTCTTGTCGCAGGCGTCCGCACTGTCGAAGTCAAAAGTCTCTGACTCTTCTTGACTTCAGCGCACACTCTTGCCTCAGAAGTCAAAAGGCTTCTGACAGCAGTCGGGTGTCCCTGGGGGGCCGTCCTGAGGCACTCACGCGTGGCGGAGCGGACGACAGGGGCGACGTGCCCCGTCGCTTCGTCATTAATGCTGTAGTGGCGAGCTGGTTCAGAGCCGGCCGGGGACCGACATGTGGGCCCCGGGCAGGCAGTGAATAGTGCCCGGAGGCAAGGCTCGGGCCCGAGGCCAAAGAGGACCCGGGGCCGAGCTGATATATATGACGCCCCGGGGGCGTGCCCGGGGCCGATGGCGGTCGCGCCCCGGGCACGAGCCCGGGGCCGATGGAGCGGTGCCGCCCCGGGGACGAGCCCGGGGCCGGTGGAAGGGTGCCCCCCGGGGATCTGCCGTGGCCGAAGACCCACGCGTCCCCAGGGCATGTGGGACCCCCTGTCCCATTTCGCCGACAGTGGCCCCTGGCCCTGTTGCTCGGCCGGGATCAGCCCCGGGCAGGAACAGGGCCACGTCTTGAAGAAAGGAGGGGACGCTGGGTCCGCCTAGTTTGTCATGGACTGACGTAGCTTGGCGATTTGTTGATTTAGATGCGATACGCACCCGGGACCCGGGCTGAAAACATGGAACGAAGTGTCGAGGAAGGTCGGCGACAACGGTCGCGATGGCGATGCGACAACTTGCCGCCCGTAGTGTCGCCACCGAGTTCTTCGTGGCGACCACCGGCTGGAGGCCGCGGCAGCAGAGGGGTGCGTCGTTCGATTGGAGGGCGCCGTCGAATCCGCCGCCGACGAGTTCTCCCGCGCCTGGCCCGAGATGGAGGCGTGGGAGTAGGAAACACTCTCCCGGGGAGAACGCGTGCAGGCCCAAGAGGCCGGGCTCGCGTCCCGGGGGTAAGAGTTCGCTGTGGGCGAGGAAGTCGCGGTATTTCGCGAGGTGGTCGCGGTAGTTCGCGAGGACGTCGCGGTAGGCCATGACCGAGTCCGCTGCCCCGGAGGCAGGATTCTTCGACCGCGGCGACCATCTCGTGGAGCTGATGCCTGACGATGAGGTTGAGGAAAACGCCGGTTTCCTCTTGATGCCATGCGCGGGAGCCTCCGGGGCCCGGGGGCCCTCCATGCCCCCAAGCGCCCTTCTTCTGTCGTTGCGCGGGGTCTGGTCCGAAGGAGGCTAGCGACCTCTCCCCGTGCGACGGCGTCTCCGGGTCTCGCTCGTGCTTGCGCTCCGGTTTTGCCTGTCTTGTACAAAGGGAGACATTTGTATATGTATATGATTATGTTTATACTTTCGTACCTTGGTTTATTGTGTTGTTTGGAGGTCGCTGGTGTTCGGGAAAGGAGCTCAGACTCGCTTCCCTCGCGAGCCTTGAGGCCGGGAAATGGCATGCGCTCGGGACCCGGGGGCCCCGGCCAGCGCTAAGGATATGTATCCGGGACCCGGGGGCCCCGGACTGAAATACGGTTTTGATATAAGCCGGGTTCCGGGGGCCCGGGCTTGAATATGGAATGTGAGACGACCCTCCGGATGCATTCTCGCCGGGGCGGTTGTTGACGCCGAAAACCGCCGGGTGTGCCGAAAAGCTTGCTGACGATCTGGTTCGGCGCCTAGAGACACGCGAAGGCCTGGGAGATTTGCTTAGCTCCAGTGCAGGTCCTAAATTGTTGAGGTTCGTAGGCGTGCCAGTCAATTTGACCCTGCAATTGACAAGGATGTGAAGAAATCTGATTACTGATCCAATCGGCCAGCAAGCCGATACGGATTCCTTCCAGCCGATGCCGCTATGCTCGTGCCCGGGCCTCTGCCTGTACTCGCGCCCGGGTCCTTGTTGGTCCTCGTGCCCGGATCGGCATCAATTGCGCAATCGGCTATCGGCTGATACGGGCTGATATAGACTCCTCGTAGCCGATAGCCGATGGCACCTGTGTATCGGCTAGGAAACCGATAGTGCTATGAGCAAATAGACAAGATGTCAGTACAACATGTGCATCGGCTAGGAGCCGATTATCAATAGATAAGCAAAATAGTAAGCCAGCCGACTGCCGAGGAAACACGTATGCATCGGCTAGAAAACCGATGATAATATAGATGACCAAAACAGTATGGATAATACAGTCGGCTTTATAAAAAGATAACCTATCGGCTAAGCACTCCGATAGAACGTCGCATACACACCGATCGGCTCGGCAAGGATAAATCTATTATTATCGATCTAGTAGTTCAAACCTAACTGATGCAGCACAGATCGATAATAGTAAAGGAACCTCAACGAGCCGATAGACCTAATGCAACTGTGATGAAAATAACTTACCGGCTATACATTCCGATAAGACGCTTGCACAAAGGATATCAGCCTAACAGGAATAATTTATCGCTAGCAGTTTAGTAGGTCGGACCCAACCGATGCAGCACAAACTGATGATAAACTACCCCCGATAAACTGATAAAAACTATGCACGCGTGATGTGATATACCTGACCAGCCTAAGAGGTCGGACCGAACCGATGCAGCCGTAGACAGATCCGATACACCGTGGTAAGCCGACTACCATAGACAGACTAGAATATCGGACCTAACCGAGAAAGTCCTAGCCGATTGGTAGTCGGGGTAACGAGACTTACCCTCTCGCAGGAGTTCGGACCTAACCGATGCAGCCCCGCTCGAGAAGCAAGAACCCGTTGGTAAAGGGTGGCGATGCGCCGAATTTGATTGATCGAGAGATGATTTACAAGGTACCCGGGCATACGTATATATACCCCGAGTTATTACAGTCCTTATAGGACACGGAACAGGACTTTCCTAACTAGAAAAGGAAAACTAACAAGCCCCGATCAGATACGAGATCAGGTTTCCTAAAAATTATCAAAACTACCTAATTAATAGATAAGGTAATTAACTGCCATAACGTGGTCTTCATGATTCCTTCCCAAGCTCGAACTCTTCTGGATTAGTTTCCAACGGCTGATATCGCTTCTTTCCTTAACCGAACATGGTAACGAACCGTACCAAATTTTGGCGTTAACAGCGGTGCTGTCCGGGCTATCGCGCCCTATTCCGGGTGTCGCGTTCCTAGGCTTGCGCTCGCCTTGGCGATGCCGCCCTGGTTCGGCTCCTCGGTGTCAGGCCCGGGGCGCGGATTCGGGAATCCGTGCCTCGGCTCAAGTATGTGCCCGGGACCCGGGGCCCCGGGCGGTAATGCGGCTTGATATGTATGGTCGTTACGTGCCCAGGTACGGAGGCCCGGGTAAGGACATGGATCATATTGGGATGGCCTCCCCGGACCCGCCCTTGCCGAGGCGATGCTGTCCGGGTACTCGCGCCCCGTGGGGGTCGTTTTCGGGCTCGGCTTCCCTTGCGAGAGTGCGAGCTCTTGACTCCGAGAGGAGATCCTCGATCGGGAACGGTCTGCCCGGACTCGCGCTCGACAGAGCGGCGTGGTCCGGATTATTACACCGGGGCCCAGAGGCCCCGGGCTGAGTCGGGATGAGCCGCCCGGACTCGCCATCGCGTCCGATGGGGCCCGGACCGTCGTACCCTATGTGCGTCCGGGGCCCGGAGGCCCCGGACTGAGTCGGGACGGACCGCCCGGACTCGCCATCGCGTCCGATGGAGTCCGGGCAGTCGTACCCTATGTGCGTCCGGGGACGCCGAGTACCAGGCGCGATGTTGACAGCGGGAGCCGGCAGTCGTGAACAACCGCCGGGCCCGAGGCACTTAGCCGGGCCCTGGCACAGCCGCCTGCCCCGGGAGCTCGGTCCCCAGGGGCAGCGGTCGTGATGGTCTCCCCCCCGGGGACCCGGTCCCCGGGGCGCAAGCATCCGGACGCGGGCCTTCCGGAGCGATGAAGTCCATAGCTCCGGCCCCTTCCGTCTTGCGGATCCGGGGGCCTTCCATGTCCCCGGACGTCACTGGCCGAGGGTGTGCAGCGAGGACAACCCTTTGACTCGCCGGGAGCCCTTCAGGGTCTAATCCTGACCGGGCGCGGGGTCCCCCGGCAGCGAAGTACCCGGCGCCTCGCCGAGGCCGGGTAGGAGCTGGGCAGGCCAGGCACCGCGGCCGGTCCTGGAACCTAGGCTGTACATACAACGGGGGACGAATACCAACTGAGCAATATGTAAAGATGGATAAGGTAACGTATCTGGACATTGCGGAGGGCGTCGTGGCACTGCGAACACGGTCCCGGGGCTGGGAGCGTCGCTCGCCCCCGGGAACGTCGAGTACCGGACCGACTCGCCGTGAACCGTCGTCGCGCCCAGGCCCCCTTCGCAGGACCTTGAGCAGCCGCTTGCCCTGGGTGCTCGGTTCTCGTCGGCTGCGAGGGGCCCGGGGACGAGTCCGGCGGGACGGTCGAGTCCGTAGTTCCGACCCCTCCTGTCGTCCGGGTCCGGGGGACCTCCGTGCCCCCGGGCGCCTGTGGCCCTAGGAGCGCCGCGAGGCCGCGGGAACAAGCTTGACCGGAGACGGGGTCGTCGGGCAGCGAAGCGCCTAGCGCTTTGGCGGCCGCCGGGGGAGAGCTGGCCAGGTCAGGCGCCGCAGCTAGCCCCGGGGACCTAGGCTGTTCATACAAATAGGGGAAGAATACGACTTAAGCAGTATGTAAGTTTGGATAAGGTTACATATCTGGATGTTGTCAGTGGCAGTATGGCTTCGCGAGCACGATCCCGGGGCCAGGAGCGTTGGTCGCCCCCGGGAGCACGGAGGACCGGGCCGATCTGCCGTGATCCGCCGTAGCGCCCAGGTCCCCAGGGGCTCGGCCCCAAGGGGCCGCGGGCGTCCGAGCGCAAGCCTTGCGGAGTTAGTTCAGTCTGTAGGCTCGGCCCCTTCGTCTTCCGGGTCCGGGGGCCCTCCGCGTCCCTGGGAGCTATTGGCCCAGGGAGCGCCGCGAAGCCACGGGAACGGAGACGATCGGTCGCGGGGTCGCCGGGCAGCGGAGCATCCGGCACCCCGTCGGTTGCCGGGGAGGAGCCGGTCAGGCCGGGCTCCGCAGCCCGCGTCGAGATTCGGAAAGCCTGCGTAAGACCTGCTGGGAATTGGTGTAATCGAGCCCGGTCGGGAAATGTCGATCATCAGGAAGGGGCCTTCCCACAGGGGGAAGGTTCATTTCATTCCGACCCGTGCGAGGACACGGCGGAGATTCTAACCCCCAACCTTTGTTCCTCGAGGAAGTCGAGGTCGCCGAGCTGCATGTTGTTGTGGTTGATGTAGTCGTTGTAGCGCTGTACCGTCTGGTGAGGGATCGGACCGTCCGACGAGGGATCGGACCGTCCGTTCCGCCTCGATCGGACCTGGCCTGCTACCGCTCCTGCCGGGACTTCTTGACGCGCTTGGCCAACTGCTGGATGGCGTGGCACTCCGTGAGGTCGTGCAAGGCCGTCTCGTGGACGGTGCACCACTTCCGGGCCATTGCCGGCTCGACGCGCTCGGCCATCTTCTGGACGGCACGGCACTCCGTGATGTCATGCCGGTCCGTGTCATGGAAGGCGCACCACCCCCGGGCTATGGCCGGCTCAACATGCTCGGCCAAGCCCTGGATGGCGCGGCACCCTGTGAGGTCGTGCCAGTCCGTCTCGTGGACAGGGCACCACTTCCGGGCTACTACCGGCTGGAGATGCTCGGCCATCTTTTCGACGGCCCGGCACTCCGTGAGGTCATGCCGGTCCGTCTGGTGGAAGGCGCACCACCTCCGGACCATGACCGATGGCGGCGGTGCAAGTGTGGCCTTCCGGCGCTTCCTCCTGTTCCGCCGTGATGCAGAACGTGAGGTTTTACCGTCGTCTCCAGGGCCCTGGTCGGGGGCCCCAGGACTTGAGGCAGCGTTCGCGCGCCGCTCGCGCTGCCGCTCGATCGTGACCCGGGCGTCCTCCTGAACCCGCATCCGGTTCAGCCGGTCGCGGAGGTCACCATGGCCATTGTTGGCCGGAGGCCCGGGTCGCCGGGCTTGCGCCGCGCTCCCCCAGGAAGATGGGGAGCGTGGCGGGCTCACCGTCGGGCTAACGTCTCCCGGCGGGGTGAAGCCACCGGGCCCCTCGCTGAAGTCCCGCGAACGATGGCCTCCTGCCATGGAGTGTGCTGGTCTTGGGGACGTCGGCGTGTCACCTGAAAAGAAAACTCCCCCTACCTGGCGCGCCAGCTGTCGGAGGATGAAACCTCGACGGCGGGAAGTCAGGAGACCCCCCTTTGAGATTCGGCCAGGGGAGTAGTTCTCAGGCGAAGCCGGCGTCAGGGTGTAGAAGAAGGGTACTTGAAGAAGACGTAGAAGAAAGGCGCACAGAAGAGGCAAGAGGATTTATACAGGTTCGGGCCGCCGGAGCGTAATACCCTACGTCCTGTGTGTGGTTTGATATCTGTGGTGGATGAAAGTGGAAATGAGGTTACAGGGTGAGCTCAGCCGGAGCCGAGGAAGAAGAACAGTAGCTACGGAGTAAGCTCAGGAACAGGTAGAGCCGGGCGAAAGCCAGCGAGTCCCCGCCTCTGTCTGTAAACGTGGCATGGATTCTCCTTTATAGAACCAGGGGAGTCCACAGTGCCGAATATACGTGAGAGAGAGCAGGTATGATTTGTCTTGTCGCAGTCTTGTCGCAGGCGTCCGCACTGTCGAAGTCAAAAGTCTCTGACTCTTCTTGACTTCAGCGCACACTCTTGCCTCAGAAGTCAAAAGGCTTCTGACAGCAGTCGGGTGTCCCTGGGGGGCCGTCCTGAGGCACTCACGCGTGGCGGAGCGGACGACAGGGGTGACGTGCCCCGTCGCTTCGTCATTAATGCTGTAGTGGTGAGGTGGTTCAGAGCCGGCCGGGGACCGACATGTGGGCCCCGGGCAGGCAGTGAATAGTGCCCGGAGGCAAGGCTCGGGCCCGAGGCCAAAGAGGACCCGGGGCCGAGCTGATATATACGACGCCCTGGGGGCGTGCCCGGGGCCGATGGCGGTCGCGCCCCGGGCACGAGCCCGGGGCCGATGGAGCGGTGCCGCCCCGGGGACGAGCCCGAGGCCGGTGGAAGGGTGCCCCCCGGGGATCTGCCGTGGCCGAAGACCCACGCGTCCCCAGGGCATGTGGGACCCCCTGTCCCATTTCGCCGACAGTAGCGATAGCCCTTATGCTTCGTACTGTATCCAAGGAAGACGCACTCAACTGACTGGGCTGTCAGCTTGGTGTGCTCATGAGGAGGAAGAAGAACATAGCACATACACCCAAAACACCGAAGATGATGGTACGTAGGAGCAGAGCCAAAAAGATACTCATAAGGAGTGCATCCCTGAAGAACGGTGGAGGGCTGTCGATTGATGAGAAAGACAGCCGTAGTAACCACCTCAGTCCAAAAGTGAGGGGCAAGGTCAGCGGAGAGCAGAAGAGCACGAGCAGTCTTAAGGATGTGACAATGCTTGCGCTCAGCTACACTGTTCTGAGCATGAGCGCCAGGACAAGAGAACTGAGCAAGAGTACCCTGGTCAGCGAGATAGTGACGATGTGCATCAGAAATATACTCACCAGCAGAGTCCGCACGAAAAGCTCGAATGGGAGTGTCAAACTGAGTGCGAACCATAGTGGCAAACTGCTGATAAATAGAAAGAAATTGGCCACGAAAAGACATAAGATAGATCCAAGTAAATCTCGAATAGTCATCAACAAAAATCACATAGTAAGAGTGGCCCCCTTTCGAAACGAAGGGAGCACGACCCCAAACATCCGAGTGAACAAGATCAAAGGGACGCTGAGACACTGACTCGCTAGAAGGATAGGGGAGTTGCAGCTGTTTACCAAGCTTGCAACCCGTGCAACGAAGAGCAGACTCACCAGAGACTGGACCTAAGACACCACTACTAACTAATCTGGACAGTCTAGAGCCGGAAAGATGGCCTAGACGACGATGCCACTACTCAAAAGTGGTAGTAGAGGAAGCAGTAAGGACGATAGCAGAAGAGCTGGGTGCCTAGCTGTCAGAAATAGGCAACAGAAGACGCAGCCAATCAAGCTCCCATAGGCGCTGAGAATCTCGATGCCTAGGCCCAGTCCCCACCAGAAAACCTGTACGAAGGTCTTGTACGAAGGTCCTAAACACAACAAGAGTCAGCCTCAAGAATGATACGACAACCATGATTAGTGATCTGACCAGCGGATAATAACTGCATGGTGAGTTTAGGAATATGCGAAACAGTAGGAACATGAAAAAGAGGAGTCGAAAGAGTGCCCCGTCCAGCAACAGAGAGAGAAGTGCCGTCAGCAGTGTGAACAAGTAGAGGTGGACTAGGAATGGACATAGAGGATAGGTGATTCGAATAAGGAGTCATATGAAAGGAAGCATCAGAATCAAGAAACCATGGAGATGATATAGCTGCTGGTGGTGGTGGAGTGGAACCAGAAGCAGAAGCAGTAGTCCCATGTGTTGACATAGCAGTAGCTCAGCTGTCTGCCGCTGAGCAAGAGGCTCTCACGCTGTTTCGCCGTCTCTTGCTCAGCGGCAGACAGCGAGCGAGAATACTGCTGAACGGATGGCCCCCTCGAGCCCTGAGAAGGGCGACCACCACGACGAGCCCGGTCGTGCTGCTTCTTGCGACAAACCGAGGCCTCATGGCCAGGTCTATCGCAATAGCCGCACAGTCGACCCGAAGATAGAGCTGAAGAGGTCGCCGCCACTGCTGGAGTCGAAGACGACGGTGACGAAGGCACGGGGGACGGTGTGGGAGCCGGCGAAGCTAGAACCCGAGCAGCTAGAACTGAAGCAGACTGCTGGTTCCGGCTCACAGCCCCCGTACGAAGGCGTGTCTCCTCAGCACACAGCTCAGGCATCGCCTTATCAAGCAATGGACGCGGACGACGTGTCAAGAGCTAGGACCTGACTGGCTCAAACTTAGGACGAAGGCGAGAGAGGAACTCGTGAAGACGAAAAGTCTCCCGCTGACTGCGGTGGCGGTCACAGCACCTGCAAGTGCCTGCAGCATAAAACTCAGCACCCAAGCTGTCCAAGCGATACCAGATCCCACACATTTGGCGGTGGAAGTCCCCCACAGCGTGATCAAGCTGACGAAGTGACTGAGCCTCTTCCACGACTGCAAGGTACATCGCCTCGTTACGAATCTCGTAACTCTGACGAAGGTGAGCCCACATCTGCTGCGAAGTGGGAAGGTCCCGGAGGGTGAGTGAGAGATCTGTCTCCATGCTCGCAAGAAGGATAGCCTTGGCACAAGCCTCCTCCCGAAGCCAAGTCGCGTAGTCAGCAGACTCCGACTGATAGGTGTCCATTGAAGCTTCAAAAGCCTCGAAAAGAGCGGCCTTAGCAGCCTCATCCGCATCAGACGGGTAGGTGAGTGGTGCTGGAAGACAAGGGAGAGGGGGACAGACCCGCTCACTCATGAGATAGCCCCACAGCTGTTGACCGCCCATGTGAATCTCCATGTGAAAGACAAACTCACCCCAATTGATACCTGTGAAAAGAACAGGACATCGGGGCACAGGGATAGCACCCGATCTCCCTAGGGCCGCCATGAGGAAAGCGAAGTACAGGAAGGCTTTTTTTTAATGTATATAAAAGAAAAGGTGGAGGCAGGGAAGTGGAGCGGCGGACGGAGGGGGCAGGGGCGCGCGGCGGTGGCGGCCGGAGGGGGAGCGGAGGGGGCGGCGGTGGGTCCCAGTGGGGGCGCCGCGGAAGGCCTCTCCTGCGGCGGGGCGCGGCGTTGGCCGACGCTATTCCCGTGATTCCTCCGGCGCGGGCGGCGTTGCTGCAGTCGGTCCTCCGAGGCCAGCGTGGGGAAGGGCAAGATCCCAGCGGGGGCGCTGCGGAAGGCCTCTCCTTCGGCGGGGCGCGGCATTGGCCGGCCGGTGCAGCTGCTGCGCCTGGGCCTGGCTCCCGGCAGGTCTCGGTGGAGGAAAGGGCCGAGCGGAGGCGGCGACGCGTGGAGGCGCGCGGCAGTGGCTCACGGCGGGGGCTCGCGGGCAGGGGCGCGCGGCGGTGGCGAAGGTTTACCGGCGGCAAGCCGACGGTGCGCCGGTAGCGGTGGCCATCGAAGGAGGTAACCCTAGCTGCTCTGATACCATGTTAGGGTAATGGTCACTGTATTCATCCAACCCCAAAAGGGAGCAATATATAGGAAAAGGCAAATATGCAATAAAGCCCTTACACAACCAGAGAATTATAAGTGTGTATATATATACATCTAACAAATACCACGATAGAAAACAGTATATACAAAATTAACAGGCTGCCAACAAAGAGCCTCTACTTTGTTCTGTGTAACTAACAACATAACATTGCTCAAAACTTGTATATATGCCTGCACTGATTAATTAGAAAAGAGCTATTACTTCTGCTATTATTCTGTTGGTGCCTGCCAAAACAATCTATTCAGAAGTGGAAGGATTAACCTAAACAATGATGTAAATGGATATTAACAATTGAGTATTTAAGTGGCATTCTTTGTTGGCTTGAACAACTTCCGCTTCACGCTCGCCATTCCATTGAGCCCAGAGAAGCTAAAGAGATAACCTGTTTTTCTTTTTCGGGAGGCACAAATTTATGTCTTCCAGTTCACCGAGTTCCCCTCTTTGCTTTAAAACACGTAGCCAGAACTAATCCACCATGGTCATTGACCAAAATTTGAGCAGACAACAGATTAGAAAGTAGAAGTAGAACTATCATTGCTTTAGGAGTAAGAAATCATGACTCCACCTGGAAACAGGGCACACTTTGCACCTGGAAGCCAGTATGTTGTTGAAAATCTGTGTCGAAGACAGCACAAATTCATATTACCTTCTAAATTATTGAAGTTCATCCCTTGTACCGTAGATTTGACGGTTCTCTAAACTCGAACTGGAATCTCCTATGTAGAAACCACACCATTTTTTTAGCTTCTCACGTTTTATCGACGTGCTTGTTACAAACAGCACGTCCTGTAAGCCTGCAACAAGGGGTATGAAATTCAAAGAAAAATAGCAATCCCAAAAAGAACTGTGGTGTAATGCTTTCTCAATTGTAAAAGAGACAGATCATGTTATAGGCAAAAATAAAAGGATAGCACACTATGATTGTCATCTTAAACGCACACATTGTAACTGTCTGTCTTGCTTGGTACTTATTATAAATATTTTTCCTCAAGCAAGATGAAAAGCAATGAATCAGTATAAATATGTTCCCTCAAGAAAAAATGAATCAATAATGTTTGATAAGCACCAAATATCAAAAATACGTGTTGTCTGATTTGAACTCACCTAAAGAAACAGAGGAAAGGAAGTATTCCTAAAAAAAGGTAGTATTAACGAATTGTAAACCAAGCAGAGAAGGAAATAAGAGGCAGAACAAGTAATCGAGCAGTGCAAAACAATAGAAGAGTGGACGATACATAGTTGCTGATAGTTCGTATGCCAGAGGTGAGAGGATATGGACCATCTCGTTGTAGCCCATTTTCTGGCACTTCTCCAGCACGGCACTGCATCCCCGTTGAACCGGCCGACCTCCTTCGCCGTGTTTCACTGCTACCTCCACCGCCGTTCCCTCCAAGAAGGCATCGCCAAATCCTGACCTGCATCTTATTCCTCCTTCTTGAGGCCGAGTGACCCGCAAGAAAGGGGGAGGCGGTTGCGATGCGTGGAGATACCGGAGGGCAGGATGGTGCGGTGTGTGGAGAGGCCGGAGAAGGCGGGTGGAGATCTTAGGTCTCGAAGACCCAATCTGCTGAGGAGTCCTCACTGTGGATGGCTGTAGACGGAGACCCGCGCCACTTGGGAGCCCTCATGTCGAGCGGCGGCAACGACAGGACCAGGCCGTCGAGGTGCCCTCCTCGTCGGGGGATCGAGGAGATCACGGCGGCGGCGCCCGGCGGAATCCCAGGCGAGAGATGGATGGCGTCAGGAGGCGGGGAAGGAGATTGCAGCTTGAGGTGGGGGGTGTTGGAGGGGCGCGAGGGAGGAAGGCGGCGATGGGAGGGGGGGAGGAAGGCAGCGACGCCGGAGAGAGGAGGTGCGCGAGTAAGGAGGGGCGGTGGCGCGGCCCCGAGCGTTTGGCTCGTCGTGGGAGAGGATCTGGGGCTATAATTTTTCATTTTCACCCTTATACTTAACAAGTTACAGCGCTACCCCTATAAATGGAATTTTCTCTTCTTCACAATGTATTTCGCGTAAGGACGAGAATCTCTGTGGAAAAAACACAACGGGTGTCAAAAGGTAACAGGGTCTATATAAGATTCTATATGTAGACGAGGAGTTGTTTTGCAAAATATTCTAACACGCGTTAATTTCGGATCGGGCGGCGATCCGGCGCAAAACGTGACGTCGTCCGCGTCCGTCCGATGCCTGTCTCTCCCTCTCACCGTGCGTTGGCCTCTGTCTCCGTGCCATATACTACTGTATGCATGCACACACCCACTTGTTTTCAATCTTTAAACTATTTTTTATTTTAAATTATTTATTTGATTTACAAACAATTACGCCGTTATATTTGTTATAGTTAAATTTTTATTATAAGATCATACACGACTATATTCTAATCGAAAATATATATGCCTAAAAAAGAGTTGTTTCATCACTTATACAAAATTGTTTTATCACTTGGTTAAATATTTCAACTTGCTCGATGAAATATTTTAAAAAGATACAACATTGATAATCACAACATGAAACATTGTGTCTCAATGAGTAAAACATCAAATAAAATCATATGAAGCATATAATATATTTGCAAATACTTGATTTTTGTTGAAATATTTTTATATTAGCTATTAAACATCAAGTTGTAATTGTTAAAATATCATAATAAGGTATTTGTCGAAACATAGAAAAAACATCGTGTGCAACATTTGGACATAAAATATAGTGAAACATCATAAAATATTTATTGAAACATCCCAAAAACCATGTGTAGCATTTTAAAAGATTTATGGTAAAAAATAAAAAATCATAGGAATATAATTATGTGAGATTTTATTGTAAGGATTTAATTGTAACGAAACAACGGTATAATTAGATTATAGATCGAATAAATAGTTGAGGAGAAAAAATATTTTAAAGTTTGTTGATGAGAAAGTTAAGAAGAGAAGAAAAGTGCATACACCATGCAAATATTGTAGCATGCATACGGAATACGATGGTGCAGCAGCTCGAAAGAGGAAGAAGGCCCGATTTTTCGCCTCAGATTGGTCACCCACCCGAGAGCATTTTCGGCTAATTTCTCCTAGCATTGGAAAATAATTCCAACAAAGGAGAAAACAGGAACCTAGTCGGAAATCAGCGGCTCTTTATCGGTTGGAAAAGGTTCATTTAAGTTATGTGTCAAGTTTTAATTATATCTCTCAACTGTAAAATTAAATATGTATTACATTTTAACTTTTAAAATCAGTATAAATTGAGTCTCTGGCTGGTTTAGCCAATGGTTCCATTGTATTTATTATCTACATGGTATAAAGAACTGATCTTTATCCCATATAACATCTACATGGAGCTTAGTGGCATTATAGTAAAAAAAAAAAGAATTAAAATAACTAAGGACCCACATGTCAGTGTCCTTTTTCTTCTTCCTCCTCCTCCCTCGTCCCTTCCTCTCTCTAGCTCTCCTGGCGAGTTCAAATCCCGCCGCCAGTCTCTCGTCGAGCACGAGCACAGCAGGAGCCGCCCAGGGAGGGAGCTCGGTGGCCATGCGAGAGCAGGGCTTCCACTAGTGCGTGCGCGACGCGGTCACCGATGGGCCTAATCGAGTGCCCTCGCTGGGAGTAGCAGAGGGGCTCCCCCGCCTCTGCAACGGGTCTCCGCCGGCGGGGGCTCGGCCGGGCGGGAGGAAGGAGGCCGCCCTGGTGGCGAAGAGGTGCTCCGCGGTGGCGTCGATTCCCGAGCCAAAGGAGTGGCTCCCGCCGGCGCCTCCTCCTCCGTTGCCGTCCCACCGCTGTTGCCGAGGCGGGGCTTCTTCAGCATCCGCGCCGGCTCGTCCCCACCTCCATCGCCCCCACCGCTGCTCAACCCCGCCGCGGAATTCCCCGCCCCCATGCCGCCGCCTCCAACTCCATCACAACTCCATCAGCCCCCACAACTGAAGCGCAGGCAGTATGTGACAGCTTGGGGAGGAGGCGGCGAGTAGCCGTTCCCCACGCTGACGAACCACCTTCCCGGTCCCTCGCCGCCGCCGGCCCTAACCAAGCCCCCCGCCGCTCTGCTCCTCACCGGCGCAGCGGACGTCCTCGCCGGCCTGCAGGCTCTAGGAGAGGAGAGGAATAGAGAGAGAGAGAGGGAAGAAAGGGGGAAGAGATATTTTTTCTATTTTTTTTTCATGTGGCTAACATGTGCCCCCACAAATTCTCTTACTTGTTTGGTATAATTACTATTGACATGTGGGTCCTATTATTTTTTTTATTTTTTTGACTGTAATTGCATGTAAGCGCCACGTAGGCACCACATCACCTAAAAGACCGGGTCAACGTGTCACGTAGGCATGTTAGCTGAAAGTGCTCGTAATACTACTGAGGGACTTCATTTGCACCGGTTTTAGAAGTTGGAGGCTAACCTATATCAGGTTAACCTGATTAAGGGACGTAATTGAAACTCAACCTATAGTCGAGGGACGTAAAATGGATTTTTTCTTTATGGGTTCGGATTGCTACCACACACAAAACGAGAAACGTCATTAGCGTATGATTAATTAAGTATTAACTATTACAAACTTGAAAAATGGATCTATTTGATTTTTTAGAGATACTTTCATATATCAATTTTTTTTTAAAAAAAAACCTCATTTAGCAGTTCAAGAAGTGTGCCTAAGAAAAACGAGGGAATAAGCAGAAGCCACAAGCAGAACCGAATGGGGACTAAGCGTGCGTTCGATAGTGAGTTTGGCTGGAGCTTTTCTGTGACACAAAAAACGAGACAAGCCATTAGCACATGATTGATTAAGTATTAATTATCTTAAACTTGAAAAATGGATTAATATGATTTTTTTAAAAAGTTTTAGATAATTTTTTATAAAGCATCGTTTAGCAGTTAGAGAAGCGTGTCACCATAGGTGAGGAAAAATCGGAGCCCAAACTCACTATTGAACGCACCCTAAGGCTGCGTTCGGGACAGCTTGTGGCTGGTGCTTATTTGTGACACAGAAAACGAGGTAAGTTATTAGCGTATGATTAATTAAGTATTAACTATTACAAACTTAAAAGGATCTATTTGATTTTTTAAGAGATAATTCCATATAGTTTTTTTAAAAAAAACACATTGTTTTAGCAGTTCGGGAAGCGTGCTAACAAAAAATGAGAAAAAAAGCTATAAGGAGAAGCATGTTCAAACACAGCTTAAGGCTTCGTTCGAATCAGAGTATGGCTGAGATTTTCGGTGGCACGTAAAATAAGGCAAGCCACCAACGCATAATTAATCGAGTATTAATTATTTCAAACTTAAAAAATAGATTAGTATGATTTTTTAAGAAACTTTTATATAGGTTTTTTTTAAAAAGTATTGTTTAGCAGTTTGGAAAACATATTCACAGAAGACGAGGAAGTAGCCTAGGCAAAGGTGCAGTATGGAAGGCACCCTAAGGGCCATTCATTTTAGCTTATAGAGTTGGTACTTTGTCAGTTTATGGTGGCACGCTTTCAAACTCTTCAATAGTGTGATTTTCGTGAAAACTTTATCCATAAAAGTTTCTTAAAAATTAAGACAAGTCTATTTTTGAAATTTTTGATATTTAATACTTAATTAATCTTACTTTAATGGTTTATTTTGTTTCACATGTATTTGATATATTCGTCAGCGACCCTAAAATGAATGGGGTCAGAGAGTGATTTTCATATTTTGTAGTGTATCCTGATGTAAGATATCAAGAGGTAATAAAAAATTATTGTATGTCTTAGTACTTATTAGAGACCGTAAAATTTTTTATGTATAATGATACTACGGCAGCCACAACACTAATCACTATATAGTTGTTCTTCGGAGAATTTGATTATCTATTTCAAGTTTCATATCCAACCGTTCAGTTCTTCCGGATTTTTTTTTAAAAAATAAATTGCATTTTAGGCCACTTGTGTCAACGTTTTTCTTTATTTTATCTTTGGCTCAACCTTTTCACTTTGGAGTAGATAACCTTTAGTCCTTTCTCCCAAAAAGATATGGTATAAGAGAGTTTATCGGTAGGATAGAGTCGATGTGCTTAAAGTAGATGATGCGGTGAGGAAGTGGTTTCGGTAGTCTAAAGTATAACAAAAGAAAAAAAATATCCAAAGTAAAAATTTTGAGCAAAGGATAATCCAAAATAAAACTTTAACAATAAAAAATACCCCAACTTTTGCAATTAAAAAATACATACACTCTCCGGTAAACATGACTAACTTGTAATTAACAAAATAATACACTCTCGGTAAACACGACGAACTTACAATTAAAAAAAATACATACCCTCTCCGGTAAACATGACAAACTGCGGTGGAAAGTTAACTGGCAGCTCTCCGCCAACGCTTCATGAAGGCGTACTTCGACTTTACGTGACCGAGCGAGCTGACTATAGCCGTCTCCCGCCGCCATCTGCCCATCTCCTCATGCGGCCAGCGACGGCGCTCGCCGCCGGCGGCAGGACGGTTGCAAACCTTCTCTCCGCCACTGAGTGGATGCTTCCATCTCCGGTCACCCAAGTCCACACCATATCCGTCCTCCCCTCCCACTCACCGTCGTCTTCTCCTCACCACTTCGCCTTCTCCAACCTCACCACCGCGCCTAAGCGCAGCGGAGGTAAGGGGGAAGAGGAGGGCAGCCCAAGGTTCGAGGTGGTGCGAGACGACCTCCTCCACCCGCTGGCCAATGGCAACAAGGCCCGCAAGCTCGACGGCCTCCTGCCGCTCCTGCGCCGCCGCGGCGCGACTGACGTTGTCCGTACTCACCGCCGAATTCCCCTTCACTCAGCCTTAGCATCTTGTTTTTCAATCTGGTGGTATCTTCACTGTTCTGGACTTCGGATTGCAGGTGACATGTGGGGGTTGCCAGAGCGCCCATGCTGCGGCCACTGGTGAGATATGTATTACCAAGTTTGTTTTTCTTCATTCCTCTTGAATCTGTCTGTAATTTCCAGTTCATTCCTTACCTGACCTATGACCATATAAACCTTGGTAAACGATCATCCCTGCAAAATTGCTCTCTTGGTTATGCATATTTGTCTCTTGATTCACATGCTCGAATGTACTGTTTTTCTTTCTTGAATTCGTTTAAGTCTAATATAAATGTTGATAGCTCGTTGCGTACTTGCATTGACAATGTATTCATTTCCTACATTAGCGGTCCACTGTGCTGAGTGGGGAATGAGGCCACACATACTGCTGAGAGGTGAACAGCCAGATGTCCCGACGGGCTATAATCTGATCTCTTTGATGTTTGGCAATGTGACATATACCTCTCGGTCAGCGTATGCACAGAGGGATGAAATGCTTTACGATCATTCCAGGAAAGTTGCAGGTACAGGTGGTACAGTGTTGTGGGTTGATGATATTGGCAGAGAGGATTTTGTTTTAGATGAAGACAATGGTTGTGAAATTGGTTCAAGAAGAGTAGTTATTATTAAGGAAGGGGCTGGTAATGTCCAAGCATTGCCAGGTAAGTGATGGATTGGTTTTTTCCTGAGTGACTCCTGAGTCCAAGTTTTGTTCATCTATAGAAATGATATTTTAACAACAGAATAGTTTAGTACACCTAACTTTGAATGCATGTATGTTCTTATATTGCTATATTTGATTTGAGGTCGAAAATTTTCACATTTTGTATTAGGATCAGGGCAGTCAAATTTACTTCTACAGTATGTTGCTTTCTTGTCACTTGTTAATCTGAAACCTTTAACTTGGGCCTAGAAGAAAAAGGAATCTTGCACATTTCATTTTGCTTTGTTGTACCTTCAGGTGTTATTCGGCTAGTGGACTACCTTTACAACCTGTCGTCGTTTCAAAAATATGAGAAAGTTCATATCGTGGTAGATGCTGGGACAGGCACAACAGCTGTGGGGTTAGCTCTTGGAGCGGCATGTCTAGGGTGTGTTTGTTAATACTACTTGCATATGCTGACTTGCATCATGTCGGAACAAATTGAGAATTATCATTTCAGCTTTCATACACTTTGAACTTTTGATAGTTATTATAATGGTGTGAAAGGTATTATGATTCTCCATTTCTTTAATATGAAGGCTTTGTTGTTGGAGATACTTTTGGAATATCTAAAGCACAACAATGAGAACAGTTCCTACACTTGATATATCAAAGAAAAATTGGGATAAAAAATTAATGTCTCTGGTGACAAATTTGGTGCATTTTAACTTTGTTAAGCAGTACTAATTAAAAATCATGTCAATCCAAATTTTCATCACCCAGTATTACCCATGTCTATAGGGTTGCTTTCTCCATGCATCTTTGCTAGAGATCACAGTTTTTTTCAATGATCCTTGCAGATTGCATTGGAGAGTAACTGCTGTCATGCTTGCTGACACACTTGAAAGATATAAAGAACGAGAGAAGTCCTTAATATCTGACTTTAAGAAGCTTTGCCATAACAACTGCCACGAAATGGTGGGAGAAAATGATATTGGTGATAGTCTAGTTGAATGGGTGGAGCGCTTTTCACCAAGACGGTATGTTGCAATCAATTAATTTAATTTGGTGCATTTTGCTGGCCATTCATTTCATTCAATATATGCTGCCTTTTAAGTGTTCAATGCAATACAATGTTGTCTTGGGGTCATTTTCCAGGTATTTCCCTATGAAAAATGTATTGTGCAGTATAAAGTGTTGGCTGCTGATGGCATGCTTGTTATGTTCTGTAATTTATTCCGAGCACGTTAATATCTTGGACATATTCATTATTTTGTAATTTGAGGGTGTTCATTTACTAAGTACTAGTTTTCGTATTATTATTTATTTAGTAATTTACTTAGTCATATTTAGTCTGCAATTGAAGTGGATTTGATATTCCGATTGTTATTTGTTTTTGGTGAATAATTATGTCCTTCTCATCTCTTTAGACCTTGCTATTAGGATTTTTAGAATTTACACTCAATTATTGATTTTTATTGGGACATTTTCTGTTCAGATTTGGCAAGGTGTTGAACGGTGAAATTGCATTATGCCGCCAGATTGCGCAGCAAACTGGTATCCTGCTGGATCCAATGTACACCTTAGCTGGTTGGGAGCAAGCTGTGGATCTATGTGTTAGAGACAGTAGAACCAAAGTGGTGATGATCCATACAGGCGGAACCCTTGGCCTGTGTGGTTTGGCGCAGCGGTACTCACCGCGCTTCACCTCGGACGAGCAAGCTTAACCAGGCCAAACATACTGCAAGTGTGCAATCGCGTTCCGCCACTATTGGTCCTTAAACAAACAAAAGCAGAGTCCTTTTCTTTTCCAGTGAGGTATTTTGGTACGAGAGTTAGGAAGCCCATAATAGTCTGAATTTGTATAGTAGTCACACTCCAGTGACAGGCGGATTGTCTCCAACATCAACATGTACCATCCAGGGTTCACCGTAACCAGTTTTATTTGCTATGTCGTACTGATCTATTGTGATTACCCATGAATTCGTGGGTTGCCTCCTCTGTTCTCAAGTTTAAAGTTTGAATCCAGACCCCTCCAGGCACTAAATTTTGGCTGGATCTTCTTCCGTTTCTATCTGAAGATTGAACATACGCACGCCTGAAACGCCGAAAGTGTGCAGGTAGAGTTCTCATCAAGTCTGAAATACTTCAGTTTCTTCACGACCTCTGGATCAAAGGAGTGGCAGAGATGCGAGAGAATCTTCCCGTGAGACACGCGTTGATCCTTCAGGTGGTGACAGACGACGTCGCCGTCTGATCGCGGCGTCGTCGACGACGACGACCCCATGAGAGCGCCTCCCACTCCCGCGGCGGCCGCCGGTGTCGCTTCCACACACACACGGCTCGCACGGCGTAACGAACCGAAGAAACCGCAAAAGTTCTGGACGCAACACGACTACCACACGAGATCGATTGGCTCGCGTCGCGCACGCCACGCTTCGCACGCACGCCGCCTGACCCGTCGCCATCGGTCGGGCGGGGCTGCGCGCTCTTCGATCGTCTCCTCTGCCTGCCGCTGCCCACCACACGCGCCGCGGCGGAGGGGTCTATGGCCGACGCGGGTGCGGGTGCGGGGGCGAGCGAACCGCCGGCGGAGACGGTGGCCGCGACGTTCCGGCGGGTGTACGACACCCTCAAGGCCGAGCTTCTGCAGGACCCCTCCGTCGACTTCAACGACGATGCCATCCAATGGCTCGAGAGCGTCAGTGCTACTCGTAACTCCTCTAGTTTTTGCACTGTCATTGATTAGACTACGTTCATGAAAAATTGCATCTTTCGAAACAAAAGTTTATAAAACAACTTTTTTCCCTTTAGCCTTGGTACAAAATCTGCAGTTCTGCACGTAGTAATTTCTCCCTTAGATTTTCTTGCTGAGTACAACTGTTTATTAATATTTAGCTGAAAATTTTCGTGGACCTTATCTCTGAACAGATGCTGGACTACAATGTGCTTGGTGGTGAGAAAAACATTGTATTCTGAACAATGAGATCGAAGGATGGCACTTTGCGATTTGTGGTTGGCAAGTGATTTTGGTCTCTGCTCGTGTACAGGAAAACTGAATCGTGGCTTGGCTGTTGTTGAGAGCTACAAATTACTGAAAGCTGCTAGCGCAACTGAACCGAGTGAGGAGGGATTGTTTCTTGCATGCATCCTTGGTTGGGGCATTGAATGGGTATATGATACTTGTATGATTTAGCGACCTGGGGATTATGCAATGAACATATTAGAAAGAAGATTATTTTTTTAACTGAACTGTTCTTTGAGTAACGTGCAGCTTCAGGCCTATTTTCTGGTTCTTGATGATATTATGGATAACTCGCAAACTCGACGAGGAAAACCCTGCTGGTTTAGGCTTCCCAAGGTTTGTCAAGTAGGAGTAACTTTTTACTCCACATAGAGATGGCCTTACTGTAGATGCTCAAGTATTTATTAAAATGTTATAATTGTACTCCAACTAAATAAAGGAAAAGTTAAAATAATACTGTTCTCAGATGCTATTTGTGTTGGTTAAATAGCAAGGGGCAGCTCCACGCTAGGGACAGGTGCTATCATGGTATTTGCTTGATTATGTAGTAACTAGCACAAGATGCAAGGAATGATATAGATATGTGATTAATGTTGTTTATAATTTGAGTCCTTCTCCTTGGTTAAATGGTGATTTAGTTCATATTCTCTACCTTGAGCAGGTCGGCCTCATAGCTATAAATGATGGACTCATCCTTCGCAGCCAAATTTCAAGGATCTTTCGGCGCTATTTTTATGGAAAAAGTTACTATGTTAATCTCCTAGATTTATTCAGTGAGGTAGTTTTACATTCTTAGAATTTCTCTTATTTGAGAACCAATTTCATTACTGAAGCATAATTTTGTTGCTTCCTCCCTAGGTTGAGTTTCAGACAACTTCAGGCCAGTTATTAGATCAAATTACAACAAATGAAGGAAGGAAAGATCTGAACAAGTACAATGTACATGTGTATGTCACTGGATTATGAATTTCTCCACGGTGTCATACTGACATACTTCTTGCATAGTGCCCTAGAAGGCAGTTGTTTGTCAGTTTCGTTTTTACTCTTCTTCCTGATAATAGTCATTTTTTAATTTTATGCAGATATAGGCGCATTGTGGAATACAAGACCGCTTACTATTCGTTTTATTTGCCGGTAAAATAGAATGACTCCATATAATATTTTGAAATTTTTATAGCATCAATTTAGGCTGTTGCTCGTCAATATCTGCAAACTGAAAACTGAGAAAATGTTTCTGCTTTTGCCGCCTCTTGGAAATGTTTTCTACTTTTCGTGAACACTTACATTGTTCCAATATGTGTCTAATCAAAGTAGAATTAGAAATCTAATTCAACTAAGCATGGTTCCTCACAAACAAGAGTACATATAGCTCAGGATGAAGCTTGGTCCTAGAATAACAGCTTCTTTGAACTCATCTTGTGGAAAAATGTTTATGCACTTGTTGTAGTGAGGTTGAGTTTTTGTGGTTGTTTTTGTTTGGTATTCACAAGCAGCAAAACTTCTTTAACCTTACAAGGTTGCATGTGCACTGCTGTTGTTTGGTGAGAGTTTGGACGATTATGTTCAAGTGAAGCATATCCTAGTTGAAATGGGTGTTTACTTTCAAAGCCAGGTAAGATCATCTTGATGTTTCATTCTCTTTTCCACTTGAATGCTTTTTCTCTTCTTGGTTTTTCTGTTTTCATTCATCTCGGTATCACTAGTAAGATTCTCCTTCCAGGACGATTATCTAGACTGTTTTGGTGAACCAGAAGTTATTGGCAAGGCAAGTACATCACTTCTGCAGTACTATCATTAGTTTTATCACTCTAGTACTATCAAAAGTTCTTTGGACTTGATTCCAAGCAAATGTTATCACAGATTGGAAGTGACATTGAAGACTTCAAGTGCTCTTGGCTATTTGTTCGAGCACTTGAGCGTGCTGACGAGAAGCAAAAAGGAGTCTTGTTTGTAAGGCCCACGCAGTACTGCAGTGTGCACTGTATCTTTGCATGGTTAAGCATGACGTCTTATTCTTTGAATGACATGCTTGCAGGAAAATTATGGGAAATCAGATCCTGCTTGTGTTGCCAAAGTGAAGGATCTATATAACGAACTTGATCTCCAGGTTTCCCCGTTAAGTTTTGTTCTTTTTGGAAGAAAAGATCTATCTATATATATATATATATATATATATATATATATATGGTATACTTTTGTTACTTTGTCGTTCAATCTTTGAAAAGAAAAGATCGGTGTTTCTTTTTTTTTTCTTAAGAGGGTATAATCCAGCCTCTTTTCAGCCTTCAATCCTTGATTTTTTGAATGTTCAGCTTAACAAAAAGATGCGTTCAAGCCTCAATATTGAACATATACGACCAAGATGCTTGGTCTAATAATCCTATGACCTATCTGTTTACCCTTTTTTTTCTAACAGTTATCGCATGCTTTCCTGACATGACAAATTCATTTATCATGATGATATGCTTTGATCTTTTCATTCAGCGGGCGTTCTCTGAGTATGAAAGGGAGAGCTATGAAAGCCTGATCTCAGCCATTGAAGCGCAACCGAACGAAGCAGTACGAGCAGTACTGAAATCGTTTCTGCACAAGATCTACAAGAGGAGGAAATAGAACACGGCTGAAAAACAAGGCCAGTCATGGATCTCGTAGAACCATTCTGGTTCTTGGATTCTTGTTGAGATGTGTAGCGTAGGTGTCTAAGTTTCTAGCCTATGGGACTTTGCTATGAGGAACGTGCCTGATAAATAAGAAAAATAGTTTCTTGTTATGCCCCACGGATCATGTGGCTAGCAGGCTATTTCACATTGGACAACATGACCAGTGTGCTGAAGAGCTTGGCGAGTACATTTGTTGCCTGCTTGCATAAGTTACATAATATGAGATTAAGAACTTGTAACAGATAAATTACTGGGGAATTTTTTTTCTTGCAGAAGAATGGAACAACAATCATACTTATTTTCCTTTATTAATTTTGTTAATGTGTATATGATCATTTATCAAGATATTGTTACAGCTTTCCTATCCTGTAATTAGTAAATACCATGGGGAGAAGGGTTGAGCATGCTTCATTCTTCGTCACAAGATACTGATCCTGCCTCAATATGTCGTTTGGATATTGCAAGTAATGTAGCCACGCTGACAAGCTTCAAAACTGATGCTCTGTACATCAAACCTCTGCTGACCCAGTAGTGATCTATGCACAAATCTGAACACTATCAATACACTATGGTACTCGGATGACTCCGCAGGTTCAGCTGCAAATGCTACTGAACCTAATGATGCTGATGGACTATAAACTATGGTCGGCCATGAAAAACTAAAAATGAGAACTCGTATGATCAAAATTTTGTTAATAGTTAAGCTAGTAGAGCAGATTTTAGTGGACCGACCGTCCCATCCTCTAATAGATGCATGGCTGCACTATAGGAGAACTTCCTGGCAAATAGAAAACATGGAACAGATGTAGCATTGCATTGGCACCACTCAGTTCTGTACTCCATCTGATAATTCACATGATCGATGCCCTGCAAAGTGCAGTAAACTTAAGTGAGAATCAATTAACAGAATAATATACCATGTGATATGAGGTTGAGGTCCGGTATACAAGATGCACGTCTGTCTTGAAAAAGCAATCAGAACAACTTACTGAGTTTATCACAGGATGGAATTTGCCATCAAGTACCATAGACAGGCAAACCAGTCTTGAAACATAGACATGGAAACATATTCCTTGTAACAAAGGTTTGAGCTCACAAACTGGAAAATGGGCTCTACTATGCAGGTACATGTTCTGAGCAGATTGGTTATTTATTCAGGACAAAGCAAGGAGAATGGATTGCACCAAGTTGAATTTCCTATGCGATCCGCAAATAAGGAGGCAAAAGAACAGAGATAGAATACTAGATCTTTTTTTAGCATTCACAAGCCAATGAAATAAAAGAAGAGATACCAAAACAAAATCTGCAGAGATACCTTTATCGAATTGATTTGCTCAGGACTTGCTGTCTCATACTCAAATGTCATTGGATGCCAAGTCATTTTATCTTTAGGATCTGATGACTGGTTCCATACTGTATAGGTCAAAGTTCTTCTTTCCAGTTCATTTTCAAGTCCCTTGATCTAAAAATGTTAAAAGAATGAGAAACATTATGAATTGAAGTTATAATTATGTCAATTGCAGTTTGCAAATCTATATTAGCAATAACAAGCCTTACAGAAAATAATGTCTGCACATAGTGTTCATCCGGAATGCAATCATGTTCCATTCGAGTAGCTCCTTTCTGCAAGGTTTAGCACGGATATCATGTCTCTGAAGAGCTCAATGGCAAGAAACTTTTGTGATGTGAGCAACAGCTTGAGGTTGAGGTTAGCATTTCTTGTGAAAATATATCTGTGAAAGTTCCCATCTGAATGTGTGCTTGATAATAGATAAATAGAATGTGGACAGGTGAAACTTTACCAGTATCTGCTTTCGCCGAAGTCCAAACCCTAATCTTCGCTGCAAGAGAAGCATAATACTTAATGTGGGCAACAATCGGAGCTATGGATAAATACTGTAATTAATTCAGGGAACAACAATATTATTGGGTACATAATGAAACATTCCTTAGCAGCGTATGAAAATGAGATAAATCATTTGATCTTGGTGATTAAGAGAAAAAAAAATACTTCACATTCGCACCATATAAAACTACATGTCAAACTGCACAATAAAAACTCACATTAGTATACCATTGAGTGAATGATAGTATTACATATGCAAAGTTGTTAAGTACTACCTATAGTACAAAAAGGGTGTCACTTCAGCTAAGAATTGGAACACAGTCAATGATCGTTGTTATACATGATATTTGACTATGTACGTTAAAATGTCTTCCTCTTCAAACTAGACTGAAAAGGATTCAAAATTAAACTAAAAACTTACATAATTAGGCTTCCGTCCAAGCAAAGCCTTAGTCACTACCATCTGCAATAACCAGGTAAAATGGAGAATCATTAGTGCTACATGTAGACGAATATGTAGGACTAATGGACCACAATTAATACAAAGAGTTGTCTTAATTCAGCACAAGAACAATTTAACTCTATTCGTATTTGTTTTTTCAGTTTTACACAACTTACGGGAGTTCGATTAATCTAATGAGAACATAATCAGCTCAGATAGAGCATAAGAACAGTTCTACAAGGAACCAACAATGGGCTAAGATAAATATACTCTTATCATGGAGTAATTATGTAGCTGGATGATATAGACTATGAGAAAGAGTATTTCTGATAAAATGTAAATGTATAACACAAGACCTCCAGTCTGAATATATATAAATATGATGAAGCTTTTCTCAGACAATTATGTTGCAACTTGCTTGGCATTTTGTCGAAAAAATAATAGCACAAACACACATTGCCAGGGAGGCAGAAGAGAACTAGGATACTATCATTCTTAATTGATTAGATATGATCATTTAATTATTTAACCCAGTAAGTCATCAAATATCTGCAAACAAGGGAATAGAAAACTAGTCTCACATTCACATCCCATATATTCTACACAGGCACGCCACATGCCTATACTAACATGTTTGCTCAACTAGTTGTAGTTCAAGCCTCAAAGGCTCTAACACTCACAAAAGAAGAGGGAAATTGAAAAGGACACTTGGAAAAGACTAGTAACCTGGTTAATAACTGTTTTTCTGTAAAATGTGAGGGATTGAAAAGGCCAAAATCAAGCTAAGCAAGTATCCCAAACGTCAACAAGAATGAAAAATACACTTACCTTGCAATGCCTTCTGAATACTTGCAAGACATGTTTGTCGCCAACAATGACTTCTGCATGTCTTCTGATCAATGTTACCCACTGAAATGAGAGGATAGATGGTTCAGGATAAAATCTGAATAAAATGAAATAATTGTACGAACAATAATGGCAAGAAACTAAAGGAACCTGTGATCCTTTCCTCCATTTGTCCTTTGGGATCACAGGGGACATGCTTGGATTGTAACGCTTCTCCGTCTTGTCAACGAAACTGGAAAAGATCAACATACAGATTTCGAGAAATAAAAATTGAAATATGGCATGTAATATATAGGGAAAAATAAGAGCTTGCAAGGTTTCAGATGATCTTTTTTACTCTTACCTGTCTACAAAACTTTTAGGCGAAACCATCAAGTAAGTATATATGTAGCTGAAATTGTACAGAGGAACGCAGCTGCAGTAGAAAAGGACATGTTTTGAAATGTTAATGTTGAATATGCAAAGTTCAACTATAAGATGATAAACATTGGAACACAAAAGGGAATCGAAATTCAAACTACAACATAAAGACATCATGCATATTGACTTCTGAGGAATATGATCAGAATGTCACTCCCAACTCTCTACCCTATAGAGATGCCGACCACTTGAGGAGAGACACCCTTCAAGGTGAGAACCCACAAGGGAAACCAAGAAAAATGCATTCACGGAATTACAAGATGCCTTCACAGTTGCAATCTTTTTTTTTCTCACATCACCTATCAGATGCCAAGCAAAAGCGCAAGAGCTTCTCAAGAAACAGTAGCAGCCCCACAACAGGAAACCAGAATCTAAATGCGTCGCTAAGAAGAATCCCCTTTATAATTCTGCTAAAGTACAAATTCCTGGTCTCATACGAGTTCACTTGCGGATTTGCCATTACTAAACCTTCTGCTATTAAACCAATCACGAGTCTGACAGCCACAGTTGAACATTTCACCATGGACCACACCCATAAAATTTGAACTATGTACGAGCAAGAACAGGGCACTCGCATGTGGGGAATGTACCGTACCTATCGGAGAGCAAAACAAAGCGCTGGTTCGCAGGATCCTCGAGCGCAGCGGCGAACAACATCCTCTCCGCCTCCACCATGGTAGGTTCGCCCCACGCCACCTGCAAGACACAACCATATTCCCCGCTACTCAAATCGTACCCAGGTCTCCGCGAGACTGGCCATGTCGACACGCACCAACGCATCAGAAGCAAGAGACCATGCAAAAAACGGCCGAACCTTTACGCTCCTCGCGAGCTGCCGCCCGTAGAAGTACGGCGATCCCGTGGTGGTGCGGTCAAGCTCGAACCCGGGCGCCGAGTGGACGTACACCGAGAACTTTCCCTCCTCGCCGTTCTGCCGAACACGTGGTAATCACAAGCCAATCGAATAGTCAACAGGATGAACGAACGAACTAACGAATCGAAGGAGGCGGCTTGGTGCTCACGCGGAAGAAGGCGTCCCAGAGGAAGTCGAGGGGGACGCCCGCGCGGACGAGGAAGAGGAACGCGACCTTGGCAGGCCCCGTGGAGGGCGGCGGCGCGGCGGGCGGCGCCGACGGGGGCTGGGTGCGGAGCAGCGCGGCGAGGAGGAGCAGGAACGAGAGCGGCGCGGCGAGGCGGAGGCAGAGGCGAGCGGGCGAGCGGGGGGCGCGGCGGCCGGCCGCCGTGAGGGCCAGCACCGACGCCGCCGACGCCGACCTCTTCGCCGCCGGCATCGGTGGCGTGCGCGGGCGCGGGCGCCGCGTGATGTCCAGGCCCCCGCGTGGGCCTCGGTGGCATTTAAAAGCGAGCACGAGTGCAGAGAGAGAGAGAGAGGAGATCTCCTTGTGATCGCCGCGGCGGCGGGGCGCGGAGGGTTAAAGGAGGCGTGGCGTTTCGGGCACTTGGCCTTGTTTGGCTTGGCGTGGCGTGGCCGCGGCGGCGGCGGAGAAACGGAGACGGGGGGCGGTGGACGCGGTGGTGGTGGTGGTTTCCCGTAGCTTTTGTGCGATTTTTGGCCTCGTGACGCGCGCGGCGTCTGCGTCGTGCGCGGGTGGGGTGTGGGGCCGGTCGCACTGAGGCGAGGCGCGGTACGGGCGTGCAAAGTGGCTGGCCAGTCGCGGCTCGAGCCGGTGGAGGATTCGCGGTGTGATGGTCTAATGGACTGGTGTGGGGTCAGGCGGGATTCTGCATCTGTTGTTAACGGGACCTACGTTAAATTTCACGTTTTATTTGCTCTTCTGGGATTTGGTGATGAATGGGTGGATGAAGAATTGGTAGGATTGGATGTTAGGACTTTCCGATGCCCTTTGGAATTTCAGGATATTTTTGGTTTGGACTATGGAGCATGGAGTTTTGCTGTTTGCGCTGGTTTCTTTCTTGCTTTCATCCTCTTCTTATTTTTTGCGTGTCTGTGTGCAGCCCTTGGATCAGTTTCATGTCAGTGTATTACAGTACTACCACACAGAAGTAATGTTGGCGTTTACTTTCAATACCACACAGCATTGGTCCATTCGACGTTAGATCAACGGCATGTGGAACAGTGGGAGCGGCATCATCTGCCATCGTAAGAAAAGAAGAAAATATATCACCCACAGTCGCCCTCAGAACCTTTTGTTTAAGTACAAGTCAAACAAGAAGACTAACGATGCAGGGAGGAAAGATAAGGACGGTGCGTCGTTTACTGCGGTGAAACCATGGATTTTGGACGGGCATCCCGCGCCAGCACGGCCGGTAGGACCTCTGGTCTCTGGACATGAGATAAAAGCAGCCAGTAGGAGCCCGCCTGACTAGCACTAAAAATTCCCCTAGATTATGGGCAGCAATGCAGCGATGGCTGTAAAGGAGAACGGAACGGAGAGGAGGCTACGATGTTGCCTGGCACATGGCGCCATCACGCGCACAGGCAGGCAGGCAGGCAGGCAGGGGCAGCCTTGTGGAGGAAGAGAGTCTCTGTCTGGGCTGTGTCGTGTTCTGTGAGCTGAACTCTGAAGTCATCGTCCATGCCACCCGTGTTGCGCTGCTCCTTTCGGCTACCTGCCTCTCGTCCGTCTCCGGCAGCCCACGTCCACGCCATTTGCGCGTGGGAGACTTGTTGAGCTGTTCCTCCAACTTAATACGTTCCAGGTTGACTACTTGAGCCGTGAGAAAGTGAGAAACGGATGCGGCGTCGTTTGCCATTTCGGCCTGTAGAAACTGAAGCGGGGCAGCTGCGAGTCTGCGACGTGAGATGCATGGAGGGCGAGGACTTCGGTTATTAGCGTCAAAGCCTCGATGACCAGTCACAGCCAAGAAAAGCTCGCCGCTGGTTATTTCGGCTTGCTGAGTTGCTGTTACGCGCTTGCCCACGGACAAGGTATTTGCATTACGCAACTTAACTTTCCAGCTCAACGACAAGTCGAAGACAATGGGGGCCGTACTTTGGGTTTTTTTTTTTTGTTTTATATGCAAGCAACACCAGAAGTTTCACACAAAGTACAACTGAATTCGGAATTAAATAACGCGACAACAAAAATATAAAATGATGGCCACAAGGCATGAAGCCAATTTATTTTGAGTCCCCCACGCTGCGCATGTAGATAAGTAGGTTCATCACTTGGTCGCGATGAACAGCCCCCACCTCTGCTCACCAGCAGAACTCCTTTGAAGTTTAGCCTTCCATCCATTCACAATGTCGTCGTAGTACTCCTGAAAATAAGTGAACAAAGAATTTGAGATGTGTACAGCAGCAACATATAAAGAAAGCAGCTACTCCATTTAAAAATATAAGACATCTTTCTTTTCTGCAAAATCAACATTTAAAAATTTTGATTAATAATTAAACTAAAAATATATGCGTTTAGTGTCATGCGTGTAGTATTACTAGATTTTGTATTTGAAAATATTTTTATATGATGTAAATTTTAGTTATTGATGATATTTTTAAGAGAAACTAATGGTCAAAGTACACTGTAGAAGACCACGTAGAAAACTAATACCCTTATATTTTCAAACGGAGTACTAAACTGGAAGTTAATAATTATATTTGTTCAATGCCGTAAGGGTTTTGCCAAATCACCTGGCTGAAGTCAGAGACGAACTCATTTTTGTTATTTTCAACTTCAGCAAGCTCCCTCTGTAAAACATTAAGGAACTGCAATACAAGATTGCACATAATTAGTACCACAGAAAATGATGTCTACATCTTAATTGAAGAGTATGTGAGCATGCAGCAAGTGAGCTAGCCAGAAGGGATTACCTGGTCGGTGCGATCTTCAGCAATGACGTCATGGAAACCAGCATTCTCAAGCATCTGAATAGTTTCGCAAAGGCAAACAGATGTTACCAGGGCTCTACATTTTCAGGAAAGGAGCTGCATTATTAATCATACAGAATGTACTGCTAGTTAACAAGCACCTGTCCGTAAGCCTTGATATCATGAAGATCGTAACCCCTCTGCTTAATGTAAGAGGCAAACTCTTCTGAAGGTTTTCCAGGACACTTGCAGTAATCGCTAATTAGGACCTTACCCCCGGGTTTGAGCCACTTGAAGAAACTTCTAAACAGCGAGGGTTTATCCTGAAAGTGCAAAAAACAGCACTGGTCAAAACAATGTTATTCTGGCATTAGATAAACGGTAACACATAATTATTGGCAGGAAACTAAAACAGTGCCAAGAACATATTTTTCTTATTAACAATTACGAATTTCAGGTATACAAGTTGTGAGGGCATGCCTAAAACAGTCCATTTCCAACTCTAAACGGGTAGTTCAATAAATCAGGAAGAGAAAACCTCCAAATGGGTTGTAAATAATGTGTAACACGTACTTGTATGTGAAGGATAGTATCACGGCTGTAGATGACATCAAATGTATTGTCTGGGTATGTCTTTGTGGTGCAATCAGCAACTTCAAACTCAACTGAGCAATTACGCCCAATAGCACGCTCAAGTGCAAAAGAAACCATGTTTATCGAAAGATCAATACCAACAACATGAACATCATACTTGTCAGCCATATAAAAATCACCGCCCCCAATTCCACATCCAACATCAAGCACCTTCTGTCCAGGTTGAAGATCCAGTTTGTTCACAAATTCTTTTGTGGTCTCTGGTGAATGAAGATAGAAAAAAGGAATATTAAAAAATAGATATAACTGATTTAAAATGATAAAAAGAAATATAGGGTATCTACTAACCAATTCCACCCGTGCTCACAAAACCTTCTCCAAAGATGCGTTCATAGCGTAATATTCCACTGCTTTTGTACTGCACATTGTCCAAAAATCTTTGAAATCCCCGATCTTCTGTTGAGTCAACTTTTTGCCAGAGCCAACATATCTGCAAAGAGTGGCAAGAAGGCCATCACCAATTCAATTATCACATGATGGTGGTGTGTATGTGAGAGTGCAAGGACAAAGACATACCTGGTTTTGATTTTTCTTGTTTTTCACATAAGCTCCAACACACTTGCAAGTAAGTAGTGAAAGCTCAAAGGAATTCCCATTTTGATCAAGAGCTTGACACTCTTTAAACACCTATTTTTTAAAATCAAACTGTTAGCTTTCAATCTTCACAACTTGGTACAAAACAGCACAAATAGCATTGTTTGGTGTTGCTATAAGTATACTA
Source organism: Oryza meyeriana var. granulata (assembly GCA_003991445.1). Classification (NCBI taxonomy): domain Eukaryota; kingdom Viridiplantae; phylum Streptophyta; class Magnoliopsida; order Poales; family Poaceae; genus Oryza; species Oryza meyeriana. The sequence goes on along the minus strand of RYFJ01004089.1, from coordinate 31,851 downwards.
TGTGTAGAGCTTAGATCCAGTAAAGTTGGTAACATTTAGATCGGCAGGACAGAGAACCTTGAACTCTCAAGCTCGAGATTGAAATCATAGAAAGGAAAATAGAAACAAGAGAGTTTGCATTCTCACCTTAGTATAAAACCTTGGCTCACGGTAATGTGTCGGATTCACTTTCCTTTTCGAATCTCCAGACTGATGGAAACAAGATTCCCTAAAGAAGATATAGCCACCAACCTTTAACCATTTTACCATTCTCTTTACTAGCTTCTCAATCTACAGTAATATTATAAGTTAGATTACTTAGAAGACATAACCAAAACATATCCTATTTTCAACACAACGTCAGGTTTTTTCTTATCCAGGGTTCATTTTCTAAAACACATTCAGATGTACAAAGAAGGATACAAATTTGTTTATTTATTTGAAATGAGACACAAGATAAGGGCCATTAAGTACTATCTGCTCATTACCTCCTCATCTGAAAGATACATCAGTAACCAGTTTGAAAATATCAAATCAATGGAGTTATCCTCAATCATCAGGTCTGGAGATGTGACATCCGCACACATAAAGGATGCATTCTTGTGGTGACCGTTTATGCTTTCATTCTACAAGAAACAATATAAAAGGACTCCATGAACCAGGCATATCATTCATGTAGAGAATAAAAGAAGCCAATCATAGTTAGCTACCAAACTAGTTTAAATGAGAAGTGAATGTTAAACCTTCTTAATCACGCTTTCAATGAAATCCATTGCAAGAACATGCCCAGATGTTTTTGCTAGTTCTCCAGTAAAGCGACCTATCCCAGCACCAAGCTCCAGTATTGATTTTCCTTCATATGAAGGAAGTAAAGACAATATCTGCAAATGGGTAGAAAGACACGATATATTAGCAACAAGTCCAGGAAAGCAAGTTCCAGCTTCCAAAAAAAGCATGTCTAATCAATGTAGACAATGGTCATTTTAAGAAAGAAAAAATACTGTGGCAATTGCTCGTGGTGATATTATTGACAGTTAGAATAACACATTCTCATGTGAGGACAATCACCCAAAAACGCTAAGTAGGTATATTTTTCTTGTAAAACAATTTTTACTTTGTAAAACACTACAGTCACAAGGAAAAAAAACAGACTTCAGCAAACAAGTTTGTTGATCCAAAGTACAGATTTGCTGATCATCAAAGTAAAAGGTCTAGCATCTTTTTTCTAGTCTGGAAAAAGGAAACAGCTAGACAGATTTTTGCACTTAAGGCAAATAGTGACACCAATGCAGCAGTGTAGTACCTACAAAACCCCTAATGTGATATGTCAATGTCTTGTGTCATGTCAAGTGGACACACAATTTTGCTGAGACAGATCACTTTGACTCGAGATCACCCAAAAAAGTACGAGTCAACATCTCACTCAAAAGAAAAACGGACACCAGCGTCTCCAATCTCCTGCGAGCACACTTGTATTGAACAATAATAGAAAAACAATGCACGAAACGCAGTTTGCCCCAATTCCCCAGTTCCCCAGTTCCCCAGAACAATTTTGTACTTCTAAAAGCATCCTTCAACATTTACCACGCCTCTCTTACTACCTCGTAGGTACTGTATTTGATCGGGAAGAGGGCATGCATGTTCCTCAGATCTAATGAGATAACAAGTTAGAGACAGGAAATGACCAGTACATTTCAAAGAAATTACTACTAGTAAGCACCACTGATCACTAGACAGCAGAGAGGAAATTAGGCGATGGCACTGTGTTATCACCTCGGGGCGCTCCTCCTTGTCGAGATCGGCGGCGCGGGAGTCGAGCATCATGGCCTCGACGGTGAGGTCCTTGGAGTGCTCCTCCCAGTAGCTCTTCTGCGCCTTCCTCTCCTCCACCTGAGGCACTCCTGCAACACAAACACAGACGCGTCAGACATCACCCACCGTTCCATCCATCCCCGCACAACGCCTCCGGACGTACGAGATCCGCAAGCCACGCGCACAGCTCAATCGTTCGACCCCATGCCCCATCCCCAATCAAGATCAGCAGAACAGAACAAACGCGCGGCCTAACAGAACAGATCCAGCCCGATCCGATCCGTGCGGGAAACGTCCTTCTACTTACCATTAACAGCGCCGGCGGCGGTGGCGGTGGCGGTGGCGTCCATCTCGGCGGTATTGTTCGCGCGTTCGTTCAGTGCGATTTTAGAGGGGAGGATTTAGCGACGGGAGAGGGCCTGCGCAGATTAAGACCCCTCGATGGCGAGGCGGGCGCGGGAGAAGCTCCGGGAGCGGCGGTTGAAGGCTCGCCCACGCTGCTGCATCCACCACCGGACCACGGCGAGGTTTTGGGGGCAGGAGGTGCGAGCCTGCGACGGGGAGTGGTGAGCGAGCGGCGAAGGGGAGGAGTGAGCAATTTTTATAGGCGGGAGGAGGCGGATCGGGGAGGCGAGGATTCAGGGAGGAGCGACCGAGCGCGCGCTCAGATCCACCGCGAGATCCGAGCAGACCAGATTTATTTTTTTATTTTCGTCGTTTTGCCTGAGATGAAGTGGTGCGTTTGATTCGGGTCACGTACAGATTCAAAGTGGCCGAATCGCAAAATCATATTTATGATTTACCTCCGTCTTATAATATTATTATCTTTATATAATTATTATTTTTTATGAGAAAGTAGAAATCAGTAAATCACTAAAATCTATTTGTTAGAGGGAATCAATTATACTAATCTTTTTAAATTTTATAAAAGTTACAGTAATTGCAGTGTAATTTTAGAGAGTTTGCGGGAGGCGAGTCCCCTGCTCGTGCCTCCGTGGCTCCTTCCCTGGTAGAAATCGTTCAGTTTCTAAACGAATTACTCATCGCTTATGGAATTGGTTTATTATCTTGTTTTTAAACATGTTTTTTAAAATATTAAACAATAAGTTTTTTTTTTAAAAATTATATAGAAATTTCTTTAAAAAACAAATAAATCTATTTTTTAAATTTATAATAGTTAATATTTAATTAATTATACGCTAATAATATTTTTTTTATGTATAGCTTATAAGTAAAGTCGTAGAGGGATTTTCTATCTGATGATTATGCAGAGGGAGTAACGCTTTATAACGTTGGTTCTAGACGGTGCTAATGCACGCTGCTCGTGTACTTCGTAAGTCCACGTATGGTACATTGGCAGAACGTCTGGTAGTTTACGACGCTATCGTGTTTTGCCACGTAGAAGAAATTTGAAAAAACAAATGATACTGTTGAGTATCAGTTCGGGATCGACCACGTGCAGCTCTTGGCTGATCGTCATGTGTCACCTAGCGAATGAAGCAGCAAAGATGAGAATTGCATCCTCTGCTTGATGCTACTCGAGGGACTATGTATAGAACTGAACTATAATAGTAGTAGCCATAGTTTCGGTTGGCGTAAGGTGAAAACTGTGAGATCAAAAGTGAAAACTGAAAGCAGTGGAATCTTGCCATCGATTTCGTCCACACGAACGGATGGAACTGAGTACAAAGAAATCGTTTATTGATTAATTGTTAAGAAAAATAAATTTATTAAACGATTTTTTATATTTAAAAATCAAAGTACGAACTGTTAGATGCAATTGTATATATATATATAATTAAGTTACCTAAATTTATAACTAAAGTTGTATAAATTAATAATGATAACTATAATAAATTAAATAAGTTAAAAGTGCAACTTAGAATTTGTTTTCTCCTCTTAGTCTTAAAGTTCTATCCAATTATTAATATTATTGTTTGACAGAATTTAAAAAATTAAATGTTTAATCAATAGTAAATAAAAATCACCTTACCAATCGATGAAAAGAAGTGCAAGTACCTATTTCTCCATGTCTATGGATAGATGAGGTCGCGAACCCCGGTGCCCACGTGATTACACTCACGAGCGACAGGGAGTATCATCTCCTGTCATTTTGTCGCCGGGCTTCTGACCATAAAAGACATAACTTGGGGTAAAACAAAAGATATGCTGTAACATGCCACGATATGAATCAGCGAGCATTCCATGCTATCATAGTAGAATCGCCATTGCCACTCCGACAGTTCGATGCACATGAATTTTATGGGGATCAGGGACATGTCATGACCGTTTGCTAACAAGCATCCTACGACCTTTTTATTGTCATATAACTTTGAATCTGAGAGAACAAATTTCTTTACAAGGAGAGCCGTCCCAGCCCAGCCGCCACTCCACAAATGGTGAAAATGAAAAACAAATACTACTGCACAGGAGGTTTAATACCGGCGTGAGCTACAACAGAATCAAGATCTCAACAAGCGGCCACACAGCCCAGGAGAAGCCAACACAAAGTAGGTATATACCATTGTAACACCTGCAAATCTCACTTCTCAAAAGCAATATGTAACTCTATAGACTGAATTTGCACAGCCCAAGTGCCCGTCTTGTGTGTTAACTGTGACCCCTACAAAAGTTGCACGGTTCCAAACGGGTTGGCTTGCGGGTGCATTCCATTTGATGCCGGGAAAGGGCCAAACCCAGCATCGAGGAAGGGGTTGGGTGCCTGAGCAATGCCTGCATGCTGTGGCTGTAGTGGTGGCCCGAAGGGATTCGGTTGCATCATCATAGGCATCTGCTGGGGCTGCTGACCCATGTTAGCCATTTGAACTGATGGTGGGGGAGCTACTTGGTTTGACATTGCAAAAGGATCGCTCGCCATGAAGGGGTTGGGAGCAGCTGAGCCATAGAGCTGCTGCTGCTGTATCTGCTGCCTGTAGGTTCCCTCGTCGTATAGGCTCTCCAATGTGAGTTTGTCAAATCCACCACCCTGCAGACAAAAACAAGAGAAGAAATTTTGGCCTGATTAGCTAGACCAATAGCAAATAAAAAGTCACAGCATGGTTACTGAACCCAAATCACTGAACAGTTCAAAAATTTATGGATTACCATTAAAAGATCAAAAGCAGAACAAATCATAAAGATGCCAACTAAGCTCAGTCATTAACATTTAGAAGCAAATTCAAAGATTGTGGGAGAGAAAAGCGCCATTTTCACCTGAAGATTGAGTTTGGGAACACCTTAGTTCCTATGACAAACACGTACCCCACAAAAAATACTCAAAATCAGAGTGGGGGCGGGGGCAAATTAATTTACCTCCGATAAATTCAAAAGAAAAAAGAAGTGTCTCCAAGTTGCTGAAAAGTGGTTTTAGTTCGCCCCAATAAATTGAGAAGGCAAATGGAAAACTACCAAGCCCAAAGTTACACAATTGCTAGCATAGGATGAACTTCCTTTTCTTTGAGAAGCAGAACACGTCAGTAGGTCTTTTACGGACTTACAACAGGTTTGTTACAACCACTTTCCAGATTAGCCCACGCCTCCATAAGTTTCATTATTTCTAGACGATAAATCATTTACTTGCAATTCAAACCAATTAAAAAGTTATCAAATTTTCTCACATAAATGCTTGTCTGATAAACATAGATATGTGGGCAATTATGTTCCCTGTTTTGACCAACAATGAGCCAACAAAGCTTTTCCAGCCAGACACCAACTAAGTTGATTAGGGAGTTACGGCTAAAACCCTGTCCAGCCCAAACCCAAGACACCAACTAAGCGAGCAGGAGGCCACTAACAGCAGAATAGCAGTTTCCAAATCCAAAGCAGAACATTACAGTAACCATAAATATCCTCAAAGAAAGAGTAAGAAAGCTCACCAAATTACTATCCATGGCCAGTGAATTTGTGTTGGTGCTTGGGGTAGTAACAAGAGCAAGTTCCCATCCTGTAGGGTCAAATCCTTTATCTTGAAGTGTAGCTGTGCCACTTGTTGAAGTATCACCACCTGCTATATTGCACACCATTTTCAGAATTATCTAACACAAGGTTCATGATAGGTATCAATGAATTGAAGGATGACAAAATACCTGTAGGAATAATAGCCAAGGCCAAAGCATTGCTTTCCTCTATCGCTGATACACTGGGGGTTGGATCGCTTAATCCCTAGGAGTAAACATATTATTAAATTGTGAAAAATGCACCAGTGCAACATGCAGTAAATGGGTTGTTCTACTTACCAATAAATCACCGGGGTCTACAACCTCAGCTTTAGGAGGAGGTGAAACTACTTCAGTAGAAGATGGCATTGCAGCAGCAGGTTCTTCAATTTGTGGTTTTTCCTCCTCAGCAGAAACAGGCTCAGGAACTTCTTCTGATTCTTCTGGTTTGTATGTCAGGAGGAGTCTCTCCGGAAAGTCCTGATGAAATAACAATCATTAAGAGTTTAAGAAGCTATTTTATAGATCAGATGATTGTTTTAGTACAGATCAACATGTGATTATCTTACTTTGGTGATACAAGGATCACTGCAAAATTTAAATAAACCAACTAACATTTTCACTACGCCAAAACCAATACTTGGATGGTAATTCAGTTTACAACACATATTTCTCTAGTGAAGATAGCAACGAAAGATGAATGAAGAGGTTAATTAGTTAAGAGGTTCTACTTTAACCTGCAATAGGCACAATTATTTTCTCCTTGCTCAAGAATGAATCAAGAGGCTGCATAGAGACACAGCTAATAATTCAAATGTTTTGGATACTAGTATAGATATAATATATGTTCCCTACAAAAATTACTGCATTTATACTTGAACTCAGTTTAATAATTATTAGATGATCCATTTGAAAACGAAACCTTGCTACTGGCTACTGCAAAATGTGCCATGAAACTCTTTTACTGTAGTTTCAATTAAAAATCAGTATTGCACAGGAAAGATTGCACAAACATCATCGTCAGGGCAGATACTTAATTAATTATAGTATAAAGGAGGCATATTAGAAATGTAGAGGTTTTTTTTTTAAAAGGTGTAGACCAAGCACTGACCAAGGGCTCCTTAATTGGAACCATACGTGGAGCCTCTCTCACATACTCCTCCATGGTTGAAAGGAATGATTGTGGTGGCTGGAAAAAATAGAAAAAGAATGTGACTACAGTGATTTATCTGATTGTACAATACAAGAAGTCACAGTTAGCACAAAAATACTTGCCTCCCTCAGAGTAGGAAATTGGAAATTTCTTGCAAGTTCCAATCCCCGGCAATTTTCATAGAAGTCTGATAGGCTTCCAGCCTGGAGCAAAAAGCAGCTGTCCAGTAAGAATGCCAGGTGACTGTATGTTATTTCTAGCATTGTGATCATCTTTGAAACACCACAAATTTCATGTAATCATCCTTTAGAATCTTAGAATCACCTGCTGTCCAGCCCTCCTGTAAATTTCAAGGGCTTTAAGTGCTTCATGTCTTGGCATCTCAAAAAACTGCACAGTTTTCAAGCAACAAAAGTAAATGTTAATACATACAACTTGCCAGAACATGAAAAACATGCTGCCAATATAAAAAAATAAATTACCTTGTCAACAAGATTGATAATTCCATCATTTATTGCACAATAGATTTTGAAGCTTTCTTTAAGAACCTGTGCAAAACAAGGATATCACTCAAGTTACCAAGTTAAACTAATCAGAAATTTAATTCCTAAAACTAACGAGTAATTTAATTCATAACACTAATTGGAAATTTAGTTCCTAAAAGGATAACAATCAGTTTTGTTTTCTTGTGACCAGAGTGCTATTCCAAAAAACATTTTTGTTTCCTTATTAGACTAGAGATAGCAACAAAAAATAGAATACCTAAGAGGACTTAAATTCTGAAAAAAAAAGGCAATTTTCATTCCAGATACATTAAGATCGTATATAAACATATAACCATTTTAACAAGTGAAAATTCTAGGAATGTACTCCACTAAGGCATCACTAGCTGATCATAATTTTTATTATGAAGATACGTACAAACAAGCAATGACATTTGCCATGAGATAGCACAGGAACAGTGCTGCACAAAAGATGCCCTTATTCTAAGAATAAACTAGTTGAAATAAGGAACAGCTCAATTATATCAGCAACAACAGGAGATGGCCCTTCATTCTGACAGATTAGGAAATGCCAACGCAACCAAGATGTTCACAATAGAGCGGTTAGCTAATAAAAAGAAACATGTTTTCATCCAAAAAGAAGAAGCGAGAAAACACTGGTGGTAAAAAAAAACAAAGCTTACCAGAGCTAGAGCATATTGCACCAAATAATTGCTATTTGCAGCTCCTTCTGGCTGCATGAGAAGAAAGAAAGCTGCGTCAAGTTGTCTTCACAAAAACAGACTGGAAAATTAGATTTTTAGAATATTTATTTTCCCCACTAATCCAAATTGGCAAAAGAGAAAATCACCCGACATCCAATAAGTCGATATAGTAACTGCTGCAGTGCTGGTAATTGCTCCAGCAAGTCCAGAGAATCTAATTCTCTGGTTCTACTGTGGCCCTGAAAAAGTTGTAAGCAGAATTCAGCAAGATGGAAACCAATAATTGACAAAATGTTGTAACTTTGATTATAATCATGGTAGCTAATTTTACTGCATTAACCAAATGAGAATGATAATAACCAAACCTTTTCAGGCCCTTGACCCTGTTTCGACAAACGCTCAGCTTCAATATCATATTTTAAGACCCTGAAGCATTCCAGTCTTTCCTCCAAAAACAAACCATACGTACGAACCCATGAAGAATAGTCCCAAGCTGGATATAAATTTATGTTAGAGGTCATGGGAATTTAGGAGGTGATGCTAAAGAAAATTGATAGGGGTCTACTAACCAACAGGGGTGGAATCATCCTTGAAGTTCGATAATTGCAAAATCCGCACTCTTTGTGTAAAAGTAAGAAACTCTTCACGGAATGTAGGATCACCTTCCCGGAGAAGCCTGTGGATCACCACAAGTGTCTTCAGTGCAACCTACATAGTGCATGAAATGAATGCTACATTAATTGGCTCCAAATATGGACCGATAATAGAAAAAGAACACTGAAGAGTGTCTGAATATTGCTGATTTGCTGTTAGAGTGGTTGCAGGAAAACAAAAATTCAGGGAAAACTTGTTTGGGACCAAGCCAATTTAGCACATTGAATTTCACCTAATCAGTCAAGAAGACCCAGACGGAAGCAAACATTTGATATGAGATAGAACATCACAGCATCAAAAAACATGATTCAGGACAACCAGCAAAACAGATGGATGATGAACAGAAGGCTAACAAAATCAACAAGAGTGACCAGAAAAGTGCAGGCCATCTCAGATATAGAGGAGAGAATATTAATCAATTTTGTTAAGTTAGATTTCAAGTTTGAGATATATTAAGGGCATAAGCAGTGACATAATTTAAATGTACTTTCTACTATCCTGGATGCCCGCATTAGTAACACTGTACCACTGTTAAACCACAAAAAGCTCAAGCTCAGGTACCATAACTTCTTACACTGCGGCAATTACATAAATGGTTGCATTTATACTGCAAATGTTTCAGCTTTGCAACCTGCCAGTTATGCCACTACAGTATGGCAAGCGCTCAAAGCGACCCATAAAGCATATGAACATACAAACATAAACACAAACAATACAGTGCTTACAATCCAATTCCGGGTCTTGGCGAGGCGGCGAGCAAGCGCATGGATGCAGTAGGCGACGTCCGCCCGAGGCCTAGCGATGGACGTCGCCGCCACAATCTCTGCAACACAACCACCAACCCATCAAACACCAAACCCAACAGAGAATGGCGGAAACCGCAACAGAATACCACCATCCCAACGAACGATCTCACATCCGATTCCACACGCTAAATTAAAGAAATCGCAAGCGAGGATATAGGAGACTAGGAGTGAGGACGAATCAACGTACTGCGCAGGTGGCGCTCCTTGGGCGGGCACTCCACGTGGTTCGTGGCCTTCACAATCGCCACATCCAGATCCTACAGAAAAAAAATTCGCAAACCAGAATAAATCTTAATGGAGCCTAAACCACAGATCCAAACGCCTCCCTCCTGGACTCCTCGCCCCCAGTCAGTTGCGGCGAATAGGATGAACCGAACCAAATTTGCGGCAGAAAATTGGTGGGGGAGAACCCGACGCGGACCTTGAAGTCGGAGTTGAGATTGGCGAGGCTGACGGTGGTGGTGTCCTTGAGCGCGCCGTACGCCTTGCGCCAGCTCTGCAGCGCCGACATTCTCTGCTCCGCCGCTCGCTCGCCGCCGTCGGCTGCCGCCTCGATTTTTTTCCTCCCCTTAGCCTCTGAATTTTTTTCTCCCCTTTGGTCTAATTCGATTTCGGCTCCGTTTGTGTTGGCGCGAGACTGTTCGATGCACGGATCGGCCAATAAATAAGCCTTCGTTTTTGCGATATTGCCAAATGTGAAGGCGCGTTGTCACTTTTCACACCTTCTGAAGTCTGACGAGCGGAAGCTCTGAAAGAATTAATTAAACGGGGTTATATTTAAGAGAGACTAGTATTTATCGTTGAAACAGTATAGATCTAATAATATATAGTTATTAAGTTTAATATCTATATGTATCATATCTATATCGTTTTAGTGATATACCGTTGTCTAGTATTTTCGTTCCTTTAAAATCAAAAAGAAATTTATCTTTTTTTAAAGGACTGAAATAGAAAATGATCACTAGTCGGCGTGTCCAAAACAATCGGTTTGTTGAATTGTTGGTTGGTAGAATCTCATATTTTTATACTGTATAATATTTTTTCAAGCCTAATTTGAAGGCAATGATCTAAAGAGTCAATCTAGGGCCGGCTGCTCCTCCTATCCAGAGCAGTAATGTAGCAGCTGGTTTGATTACCAGCCTACCAGACAGTTCCATGAAGGGATTAGGGCATGTTCGAATTTATTTTTTTTAAGGACAAAAGCTTTCTCGTTTTCTGTGGGTATGTTTTTAAAACAGCTAAACAGTGTTTTTATAAAAAATTTTATTTAAAAGTTATTTTAAAAAAATTATATTAATTACTTTTTAAATTTATAATAATTAATACTTAATTAATTATACATTAATGGTTTATCTTGTTTTGTAGGATCTTTTTATTTTTTTTTCCTCAAACTAGGTTGGCTAGTCCAACAACGTCAAAAGGCCCAATTAAGCTACGGTTTACTTTAGTTAAACCTTTTTCGTGTGCATGACCTGACTCCTGAGCATGCGCTAGGCATAAAAGAATCTCAACATAGACAAGTCATTCATATCTTATGCTGTACAGAACGAAAAATGCGGGGTGGTTTGGCTGTAAAGACGATTGACAACTCTAGTGTCCTAACACGGTGGTCCTACTGCAGCAGCATGCAGTTTGGTTTCTTTCGGGGAAAGGTTTGGTAGCAAGAGAACTGACGAAAGGTAGGGAGGTGCCACCGTGCCTGCCAGTTCACAGGCACGTCTCACCTGTGACAAATAGCACTTCTCCGCGACCTTTTTGTTTCTACGAATTGCTGTGCCATGAAACTGATGAAAGATCAACTGCATGCATGGCGTCGGATTGAAAGAGACTGCGAGAGGGAGCGCGAAGAGGAGGAGCGGAAGGGCGGGGCGGACGGTTGCGTTCTCCCTTTCAAGTCGCTCGGGGTAGGGGTAAAAACGATTCGGATAATATCCGCTTACCGACCGAAAATTCGGATACGGATAGGATCGGACGGATAATTTTCGGATAATCTCGGATTCGGATACGGAAACGGATAATTTTTTTCGGATACGGATACGAATACGGTAAAGACATTATCCGGCGGATTTCGGATTCGGTCGGAAATTATCCGGAAAAATTTTCGGATATCCGGATAAACTTAACATCTCTATTTTCTTTTCTATCTCCAGTCCACACACAGGACACAGCGACAACGCCATCCCCAGCGCCGGCCCTGCTTCCCCGCGCTCGCCACCTCCGGATCCCGCGCCCCCGTCGGCCTCCGCCGCTGGCCCTGCTCCCTCGCGTCCGCGGCCGCCTCCCCCGTCGGCCACCGGCGCCGGACCAGCTCCCTCGCGCCTCGGCCGCCTCCCCAGTCGGCCTCCGCCGCCGCCCGGCCTCGCGCCCCCGCGGCCACCGGCGCCGGACCTGCTCCCTCACGCCCGCGGCCGCCTCCCCCGTCGGCCTCTGCCGCCGCCCGGTCTCGCGCCCCCGTCGGCCTCCGCCGCCGGCCCTGCTCCCTCGCGCCCGCGGCCGCCTCCCCCGTCGGCCTCCGCCACCGCCCGGCCTCGCGCCTCCCGCGGCCATTGGCGTCAGACCAGCTCCCTCGCGCCTCGGCCGCCTCCCCCGTCGGCCTCCGCTGCCGCCCGGCCTCGCGCCCCCCGCGGCCACCGGCGCTGGACCTGCTCCCTCGCGCCTGTGGCCGCCTCCCTCGTCGGCCTCCGCCGCCGCCCGGCCTCGCGCGGTCGCGCCCCCCGCGGCCACCGGCGCCGGCCCTGCTCGCTCACTTATTCGAATATTGATACATTGTTTAGCTAAAAATTTAGAAATATTAATGTATTGTTTTAAAAAAATAATAGGTTGTCTCTCTCCGTTGGTTTCTAAAGTTCAGTTTGAGGTGTTTTTATATTCGAATAAATATTCGTTACCGTATTCGTTCCGATTCGTATTCGCTCCGTATATGTATCCGGTAATATTCGATTCCGTTTTCATATCCGAGGTTTCCGATTTCGAATCCGATTCCGAAAAAAATATAAAAACGAATATGGTATAGCTAGTTTCCGACCGTTTCCGATCCGTTTTCACCCCTAGCTCGGGGTAGCTGGGTTGTCTCGCCGGGTCCCAACTAACCACCGGACTCGGATCGATGGCTGGCGTTGCCGTCGAGACCGGCAGTTGGCCCGCGAATTTTTACTGTTACTAATTTAATTTTTTTTAATTTATAAAACTAATTTTTATTTTTTATCAAAAATACCCTCTTGCCGCTGTGGGTCAGGACGGTATTTAAAAACCGCCGTGGCCCAGGGCGGTAAATGGCCGGGGCCCACGGCGGCGTCATCAGGCCTGGCCGTCAGGGGGGCTAACGGCGTGGGCCGCCGTTAGCCGGGGGGCCACGTGGGCTTGCCGCTGTGGCCCAGGGCGGCGAATGCCTCACGGGCCCCCCATGAGGCCGGCCAAACTGTAAGGGGCAGAATGCAAATTTGCATTCGTCGTCCTGGGGGAGGGCGGTTTTTAGCCATTCGCCGCCCTGGGGAGGGCAGTTTTTAGCCCTTCCCTATAAAATCCCTTCATGCACTCGTCCGCACGTCATTTCCTCCTTCCGCCTCCAACGTTCGTCCGATAGAGCTGAGGCAAAGGAGGAGCAGTACAGCGGCGAAGCCCTCGTGGATTTTTAAGCCGAACCCATGTATTTTTTGCTCTCCCTCCGTCATGTAATCAATTTTTTAGACAAGTGTTAATTAGTACTAGACGCGTAGTATAATACCCAACATAGTATGAAAATATTAGCGGTTTGGTATAACCATCGTTAGTGTTAAATTTATTTGACCGTACTAGAAGAACATAGGAGATAGATAGTAAATTGTAGATATTTTAGAAATAAATATACTCCGCCATGGCCATCGTTGGTATACGTCATTTCGACACGTTAGATAAACCTAGCGTATACCTTTATTAGCGTCGCTGGGTTAGTTTGTAAAATATAGAAACGGTAATGGTTTGACTCATACCTATAGCCTTTTTATGGAACGAATATTGATTAGTACAGATTAATAACTGTAGTGAAAATCTTTTTTGTCAACAGAAATGGCAAATAGAGTTGCATTCGCGATATATCACGGTAAAGGAAATGTCAGAGAAGAACAATATGGGATAGATTTATCGGAGTTCAACGTAGCACAAAAGGGAATTATAGCTCCAGTTGAGAGAAGTTTTTATGGAGTTTACAATTGGTTAATGAGGGGATTCGGAGTAGATCCTCAAGTAAATGCAATTACGGTGTACGCACTGGTTAGTTGGGCTGTGGAAGGTTTTTGGTGGGAATTGATGCCAATAGATTCGACAGCTAGCTGGGTATTTTTTGTGGAGAGTGCACTGCAGCGAGGATAGGCACCTAGTATCCTAGTGGTAGTGCATGACAGGGTCAACATTGATCAAGCTGGTCCAAGTACAGTGGAAGGGCCCGATGAAACAGGGGAGCAAAATGAGGCAGAAGACGAGGGTACCGGAGAGGAAGGAGGCCAAGAAGACATGGGGCCGGGAGGGTTTGCAGATGAAGGAGCGAGACACCCAGGTTTAGTACAGGAGATGAAAATTGAAGACTCAGAACCTGAGCATGTGGAGGATGATGATTCTTCGGAGGACGATGTATACCCGGTAGAATGGGACAACGAGGACTTCTCCGGACTTGTTGTCTCAGAGGGGCACACCGTGCCATGGGAGTATCGGCAGAATGAAGTGGTGCAAGGCGCTAGATACGCCGAAAAAGTACAGTTGACAGAGGCTGTGAAGATGTGGGCGGTGTCACTTGGGAGGGAGTTCTGGGTATCAAAGTCCACCAGATCAGTGTATAAAGTGAAGTGTGCAAGTTCAAGCGATGGATGTCCATGGAGGATGTACGCATCCAGGAAGAAATATGACGACTATTGGTCCGTGTCAATCGTGACGGAGCACAATTGCCATCTTCCGGGTGTTCAAAAGTACCACAGGAACATATCATCTGCATTCATCGCTTCAGAGCTGTATTATGCTGTTGTGGAGAACCTCCGGTTCGAGCCTAAGGCAATTATCAGGCGCATCGAGGAGAAGTACAAGTACACCATTACATATGCCAAGACATGGAGAGCCAAACAGAAGATAATTGAAAGGAGATTCGACAGTTTTGAAGCTTCGTACAATAATTTGTCTCGCCTACTGGAAACTATCTGTGCGAGGAATCCTGGCAGCTACTCCGAAATCAAAACTTTCCAATCGTTAGCAAATCCTGGGCAGAGCGTCCTTCAGCGGGCCTTCCTCTCTCTGCAAGCGTGCATGTTTGCATTTCTTCATTGTAGGCCCATTCTCTGCATCGACGGCACATTCCTAACTGGAAAATACAGAGGGCAAATGTTAACGGCAATCGGAGTAGATGAGAACAACCAAGTGTTGCCCGTGGCCTTTGTCTTTGTCGAGAGCGAGAACACAGAGAGTTGGTACTGGTTTCTGAAGCTGGTTAAGGAAAAGGTGGTGGGGATGAGGCCAGATGTATGTCTCATACATGACCATCATGCAGGGATGCTACGTGCAATTGAGAAGCTGCGAAACGGCTACGCAGACAAGGGATACCCTCCGGTGTGGGAAGATGTAAAGAGCAGATGGTGCATGCGTCATATGGGCGCAAACTTTTATAAGCAGTTCAGAAACAAGGAGCTGATGGCCATGTTTAAACGTTTGTGCACCCAGAATTAACAGAAGAAGTTCAATGAGCTATGGAGGAGACTTGATGAGCTGACAGCCAAACATAGAGGCGAGAGTTCTGCAAGACCCGCAGCTAAAGGTATTGACGGCCCTGAAGCTCTAGGTGCACTTCCCACTGATGACGGTACATTCAGAAGGAGGCCCGGTTCCTCGGTTAGCAGATTTTCGTAGTGGATTGAGCACGAGCCGAAGGAGAAATGGGTATTGCTGTATGATGAAGGTGGAGCAAGGTACGGCATAATGATGACGAACCTTGTAGAGGTCTACAACTGGGTCATGCGTGGTGTGAGGCAACTTGTGACATCCTGGCCCAATTAGGATATGGCCCATATGGCCCATGAGTGCGGTGTGCACATGATTAGTACCACCTTGCTAGTTGAGCAAGGGTTGAACCAACTTATAAGGCCTTGTCCCTCCAACCATAGTACTTCCGGGTTAACCCTTTTACACGAAGCGAGGACGAAAGTGTAAGTGGGGTGCTATGTGTAAGTGGGCCCGCCCGTCGGTTGGGCTGGGCTGTGCGGTTCTGGAGGGCAGGCTGTTACAAATGGTATCAGAGCCGACCCTCGCGGTTGCGCGTACGGGTCAGTGTGCGGGCATATGGCGCATGGCGCATGTGGGCTCGGTGTGAGGCACATGGCATGGCATATGGCGCCGGCACTGGACGTACGGACGTGCGCTAAGAGGGGGCGCGTTCCTGGACATTTGCCTATATGCCTGTGTGGCTATGCGGGTAAGTTGGACTGGCGGGGACGCCAGGTCCTTTGAGGGGGGGTGTGTGTGACATCCTGGCCCAATTAGGATATGGCCCATATGGCCCATGAGTGCGGTGTGCACATGATTAGTACCACCTTGCTAGTTGAGCAAGGGTTGAACCAACTTATAAGGCCTTGTCCCTCCAACCATAGTACTTCCGGGTTAACCCTTTTACACGAAGCGAGGACGAAAGTGTAAGTGGGGTGCTATGTGTAAGTGGGCCCGCCCGTCGGTTGGGCTGGGCTGTGCGGTTCTGGAGGGCAGGCTGTTACACAACTCCCCCTTGTTGCCATCATGGAGTTCATCCTACATGAAACACAGACGTACTTACACGATAGGTGCGAACAGAATGGCCCATCTATGGCCGATGGAAACCTTTGGTTTGGCACAAAAATGACAGAGTACCCTGAGGAGAAATGCAAGAAGGCAAGAGAGCACCGAGTCCGAGTGCAAGGCACATGAGAGCATAGATTTGAGATATTGTGTGCCGACAGGTTCAGGCGTGGCATATTCGCAAGGAAACATGTGCAAGAGTGTGTCCTAAAGGAAGATGGGACATGCAAGTGCTCCTGCCGGAAACTAAGCTTGTACCACAGGCCCTGTTCTTATGTCATTGCCGCTTGCGGGGAGTGCGGCATTGATGAACGCCAATATGTGTCTCCGTACTTTAAAAAGGAAGCAATCATGCATACATGGAGTACCGAGATTTTTGGTTTCGGCATCGTCGGCACTTTCACTGAAGACACAAGCCCAGTTTATTTCATCCCTGACCCGATGAAGGCAAGGAACAAGACAGGCCGCCATCGGACACGGAGGATTCGCAATGATATGGACGAATCCGAGGTCGGCGTTAGCGCTAAACATTGCAGTAAGTGTGGAGAGGATGGACATACCTACAAGAAGTGTACGAAAGACGCCGAGGCCCCAAGTGCAACGGAAGTTCCTATGGAAGGATCAAGCGCCGACGGAAGGCGGCCAACTAGGGAAGGCACCACTGATAGGCAGCGTCATCGCAGGCGTCCTCGTGCACGTTCGGGTTATGTTGTGTAGTATAGCCGCTGGCCTTTTAAAGGTACTTTGCTGTCTGTTAATTTTCTGACTGTAATGCACTATGTTTATTTGAGCTAATCTGTTCCGCTTCTTTTTCCTTGCAGGTATGGACTACCAGACGCCTCAGCTGCTGGTTCACGCCACCGATCAGACCCATCGGTCGTTTCCCTCGGCGGTGTAGAACCTCCAGCTCAGTACCTTACGTCCTCGACCTTCTAGGCGACTCCTTCCCGTGGACCCTCGGTTCACGACTAGGTACGTACGAACGTTGTACTGTGAAGCTGTATATGTGAACTTGCTAACTTGCTTTGTTTTGACTGTCAAGTTGCGGGAGGCAGGCCTTCTGCCGCTGTGTAGGCTGGTAGCAGCCGCAGTGGACCCGAATGACCTGGCGAAGAAGTGTGGTATCGACCGGTCGCTGATCACAGCTCTTGTGGACCGGTGGAGATGGGAGACACACACCTTCTACCTCCCATGCGGTGAGATGGCCCCCACGTTGCAGGACGTCAGCCTCCTCCTTGGGTTGCCTCTAGCCGGCGATCCGGTGGGCCTAGTTGACAGGCTCCAGGCGTGGCGAGAGGACATCCTGCAGCGGTTCGCCCCGGTTCACCGTGCTCCGGGGCTTCCCCTCGTCGACGAGATCTCCCCGTACACGCATGCGGGCCTCCCTCAGGCTTGGGTACTGAGCTACACGGTAAGAATGCTTTCTTGTTGTTTTATGTTCGTCCTTCAGTCCGTACTAGAATTATAGTGTCAACTTCCTTATATGTTACTGCAGTCTGATCAGCTAGACCCGGAGGCCAACGCGTACTCACTGCAGAGGAGCCTGGAGGCGTACCTGTTGTGGCTGTTCGGGTGGGTGATGTTCACCAACTCGCACGGCCACGCAGTCAACAAGGGCTTGATCCATTACACGAGGGAGATAGCTGACGCCGAGGATGATGCTGTTCCCCAATATAGTTGGGGATCGGCAGTCCTTGCCGCCACGTACAGGGGTCTGTGCGACGGCTGCAGGAAGACCAACTCAGAAGCGGTCTTCACGGGTTGTCCACTCCTCCTACAGCTCTGGGCGGCAGAGCGGTTCGCGATCGGCCGCCCCGTGGTGGACCACAGTCCGTACGAGACGAGCTTGTACATGGGTGTCCCACCGGAGGACTATCCGACGATGGGGACGGTGTGGTGTCGTCGTGAGGTATGTTCGGTGTTAGAACCGTCTCGGTTTTTTATGTTACTTGGACTAACGAGAACTCTTTACCTATTTCTAGCATCGGTACGCTCACATGCAGGTGCAGAAGTCGTACCCAGACTTCGTCATGGAGTTCGACAGGATCACGGACGACGACGTTGTCTGGGAGCCGTACAGCGCCGAGGCGGTGACGGCGCGTGCGCCGCTTGGGCTGTCGTCCCTCTACAGCAGGGACCAGGCGTACTGGCTGACGATGACGCCGATGCTGTTCGACATTTTTGTCGAGCCACATTGCCCTCAACGTGTGATGCGGCAGTTCGGTATGCGCCAGACCTTCGGCCAACCACAACTCCAGGCCGTACCGCAATACGTTCACATGTATGTGTGGAAATGAATATTCCGTATTATTATGCATTGTGTCACCGGTTGTGCTCTGCAGGTTAAATCGCCGTGGCCAGGCCGCCGGTAGGTTGTGGAGACCCACCGTCATCGAGTACATCAACGACTGGCTCATAGCCACGGAGGACGTCTTCACGGAGATCCACCCCCACACAGCCGACAGGTACGAGGAGTACCTTTCCTGGTACCAGCCCCGTACCAGACTACGGGTGACATTCACTCCCAGGGCTCCACAGGCGCACGTCGCGGGGGTGCGAGATGCATACCCGACACACCATGACCAGGACTACTTCCGCACGGTGAGTCAATGGTTTTCATACTATTTTCAACGGTACTTACCACGCATGTCCTGCTGAATAGGCGGACGATGTTAGGCAGGTCGACATGGAGCTCGCCCTACTGTGCCAGCGCCTCGAGGCTGGCATCCCTCTCACGGAGCAGGAGCAGGCGTCCTCGTTCCACAGGATGCGCAACACGATGCGCTCGGTCGTCCGTTGTCGATGCTTTGCACCGGCAATAAAACTATGGGGCTACTCGGCGAGGGTGGATTCGGTGGACTGCAGAGGAACACAAGAAAATTATACTGGTTCAGGCCCTCAAGATGAGGTAATACCCTACGTCCAGTTGAGGTGTTATTCCTCTGAGGTGTATGTAGATCGATGATCTGGTTGCTCTTGTTGTGCTTGCCCTGAGGGGCGCCCTGCCTCCCTTTATATACTAGGGGACAGGGGTACATGATAAGGATCCCAGTCGGATACGACCAAGGGATTTCCTTCTTAGAGATAGACTCATATCCGACTAAGACTATGTTTCCTTATTATACAAGGTACAACCTGCCGGATGCTATCTTATCTCTAATTACATGGTCCGGCCCATCCTCTATCCGAGTGGCCCATGTACTAGTAATGAGGTACCCGGGGCCCATGGCCTCCACAGTAGCCCCTGAGACTTTCATAGTTGAGTCACAGCTGATGCCGAATGCTCGTCCTCCACGGTGAAGGTTGCCCGAGTGCGGTGCGCCCGAGTACTCTTTGTCCGAGTAAGTCTTCTCCCGAGTCCTGCTTCATGTCAGCTGGCAGCGAGGCTATGAAGGGCTTTATGTAAATATATGAATAGTGTGCACCGAATAGGCACACCTATTATGTGTAGCCCCCGACTTTGTGCTTAATTGTGAAGACAATTAAACATAAAGTCAAAGATCTTTAACCTAGAAGTCTTTCCCGAGTAGATTACTACGGGTATTTGTGACTCTTCGGTATCCTGTCAACCGGAATAAACTTTATAGTCTTGCCGAGTAGAAGACTACTCGTATGTAGGACTCTTCGACTTCATGTCAGTCGGAATATGAGTTTATAGTCTTGCCGAGTAGGATGCTACTCGTAATAGGACTCTTCCGCGTCATGTCAGCTGGAAAAAAGGGGTTTATAGTCTTTTCCGAGTGGTGTCCCACTCAAAAGTTAGACTCTTCCGCATCATGTCAGCGGGAAAAGATATTTATAGTCTCTCCCGAGTAGTGCACTACTCGAAAGTTAGACTCTTCCGCATCATGTCAGCGGGTAAAATGTTGCTCATGGCAACTAATGGCCACGCATGTAGGTCGAGTACCATTTTATGAAAACAAATCCATGGCGTGGTTAGGTGTACTTGAGAAAGATACCTGCATCTCCAATTTTAATGAAGACCAGCTTGCGATCCTTATGAGGATGTATCCTCGAGACCTGGTGAATAAAACAGATATCCAAACATATATGTTTAGCAATAAAGCTCTCATGAAGCATATCTGTTTACCTCATCGGCTCCTGTTAGCAACACCGGCACTATAATTTCAACTCAGCCTGTGGGCGGCCCACATGGGGCATGCTACTGTAGGAACTCATATCTTGTTGGCCCAGTGCGGACTGTGTAGGCCCAAGCCCATTTAGTCGGCATCGGCTCTATAAAAAGACGGGGAGAGAGAAAAAGATTCCGTCGTCTTCCCCAAATCAGCCAATCTCTTCATCTTCCATCTTCGCGCCCAACTTTTTGCCTCCCATCCAGCTAGGGTTAGCTGCTGCTATTCCCCACCCGAACTCGGGCGATTTCAATCCTCCCCGTTTGCTCCAAGCCCCCGATTTGCTTTTCCCCAAATCTCATCGCCTCCAGTCATGCCGAAGGCTTCGGATCTTGCGGGGGCGCCGGGAAGTTCTTGGCCGGTGTCGGATTGTGGCTCGGTGAAGCTGAAGCGGCTGGAGAGTGAACTGAAGTTGCCTAGCCAAGAGGTGATTCGCTGGCGGCCGGCCAGGGATGAGTCGAGCCCGAATCCCCGACCCGGAGAAACGGTAGTCTTTGCCTCCTTTTTCGATCGAGGCTTGTGCCTTCCGTCTTCTGATTTCTTCCGCCGTATTCTCGACTTTTACGGGCTGGAGTTGGTGCATCTGAACCCCAACTCTATTCTTCAGATTTCTATATTTGTTACTCTTTGCGAATGCTTCTTGGGTGTTGAACCCCATTTCATCCTCTTCCGACATCTGTTCCATATCAAGCCTCAACCCTCCAAGAGCAATATCAATGTGATTGGAGGGGCTGGTCTTCAACTGAGGAGCGATGGGAAGAAAACGTATCTCGATTTGCCCTTGAAATCTTCTCTGAAGGGCTGGCACAAGGAGTGGTTCTATTGCGCCGATTTGGCTCCCTCCTTGCGGCCATTTACTGGTCTGCCACCGACGGTGTTGCCAAGCTGGTCAGCAGAGCCGACTTTTGAGGAAATGGGCCAGGCACATCTGCTGTTGACGAAGATAGATGACCTCAAGAGGGCCGGCTTGACAGGTCCTTGGGTGGCTCGTCGCTTCCTGACAAGGCGCGTTCAGCCGCTGAAGCTTAGGAGCTCATTCGGCTGGGCCTTCAAAGGCAAAAACGATCCTGACCGAGTGAGCAACAAGTCGGCGGACAAGAGGGAGGTGACCGCGACCCTGTTCGGCTACTTCTCTGAAGGGGTGATCGCGACCGAGGACGACAAGCGCCGGATCGCAGCTTATAGCTTCATTCGGCCTCGGACCAAGGTAACCTTTAACCTTCCTCTGTGATGGATACCCGTGGGACCGTAGTTGTTCAGCATAGCGTGACGCATTTGGCTGACTCACTTGTAGTGGCATGAAGAATTTGATGAAGACTCCCGTCCATTGTCGGCTGTCGCGTCGAAGAAGAGGCCGAGGAGTCCCTCTGCTGCCCAACCCGACTCTAAGAGAGCGGGGAAGAAACCGATTTTATATCGGGGCGAGGGGGCCATGACGGCGCGCGCCGTGAGCGGAAGCTTGAAAATAAAGGACGCCGCTGCCGCAACGCCCACGCGGTCAAGTCCCAGGTTGAGACCTGCGGGTTTGAGCCCGACGTTGTCGAGCCCGGCGGTGGCGCCACCGAGGGGCTGGCTAGAGCAGACGCCGCCTGGGGCGAAGGCGCCCGAGCTGACCATACTGGAGTCGGGGCCGACTCGGGTTGATACGCCTCCGTCAACAATGACGCCGACCGGGCCGACTGCCGGAGCTAGCGCTCCACCGGGGAGCAGGTCGCCCGGCAAGAAGCTGAGGTTCTCCAAGAGGTGCGCTGCTCCGGGTCTTCTGTAGTCTTCGTGTGTTGAAGTAATGTCTTGATGTCTTGCTTCGTCGTGCAGGAAGCGGGCCGATATTGATCTCAAGGAGGTCGACCCGTCTGCTCCACTTGATGAGCCTGCCCCAGTCGAGCCAGTGGCCGTGAACACACCTGTTGAGCCGGCGGCCAGCCCGGTTGCTGAGACCGAGGTGGCTCCGACTACAGGGCCGCTGCCGCCACCCGACCGAGAGGTGGCTGCTGAAACTGAGGCCCCAGCCCCCGAGGCGCCGCACGTTGCGGAAGCCGCGGACGGAGCCCCTGAGCCGGTCCCCGAAGTCGTGGGGGAGGGCGGTGCTGAGGCCAGGACCCCGTCGCCGTCGTGCTTGTCGTCGTCGCCGTCGCCGCCACCGCCGCCGCCGCTGGAGATCCCACATCTGCCTCGGATCGAAGCTCCTCCACGTGTGATGCCCCGGACCTTTACGTGGACAGCTCGCGACGGTACTGTGAAAAGCTTCAGGCTCGATGAAGTCATTGCCAGGAGAGAGCGCGATAGCCTGCTTTGTGCCGCCATCAGCGGGTCGCAGGGGGTCGCGGTATGAGTCTTGTAGTGAAGCTCTGGTAATCTTCGTGTTTTGATGTCTGACTTCGTCCTTGATTCGTCTTTATCTTGGGCAGAAACTTGTTGACCGTAATGAGGCGATGACGGAGATCTTGGTTGAGGTAGCTCCCCACCTCGCAGAGTTGGAACAGCTCCGAGCCTTGAAGGCCGAGATGGAGGAGCGTCATGCCGGGAGGGAGGCCTGGTTGAAGGGTAGCGCCGATCGGCTCAGGGTGGAGACATGGGCCCTAGCCGGAAAGATCAGAGGTTAAATCCTCGAGTATATCTTCCCGACTGAACCATTGATGTATTCATCCAGCTGCGTTGTTCCCGACTGCCCCGTTGTGTCATGACTGCACGGTTGAGCTCTTGGCTAATCTGTGGTGCAGACCTCGAAGCGGAGTTAAAGACCCGCACAGAGAGGGAATCGCAGCTGAAGGAGGCCGAAGAAGCCAAGGCCGAGCTTGAGAAGGTCAAGGCCGACCTGACAAAGGCCAACGCCGAGCTTGACCGGGAGAAGTCCGAGTTGGAGAAGGCCGTCGTCAAGCTCGGTAAGGAGAAGGCCGAACTGGAGAAAACCGTGGCCGGGTGGGAGGCCGACTACGAAAGTAAGTCCTCAACCCGACTGTGATCTTAGCCAATCCATTAGTTATCCTGTGTGTAGCCGAATTTGACAAGCTTACTTGCCGGCTGATCTGGGCAGACATGAGAACTAATGTCCGGGCCCAGTATCAGTTCTACACGGAGGAGATAAGGTTGATCAGGGAGTCACGGGAGGCCCTCGTCGGGTCCGTGAAAGGGCTCCTTGACCTTATAGATCCCCGCCCGGTGGGAACCAGCTGCAGCAGAATCCCTCAGATAGTGGGGCGTCTTGAGGATGCACCACGTGCCTTGAAAAGGTACTCGGATGAGCGTGTTGTCGCCGGCGTGGCCCAGACCCTGGCGATGACCAAATCCATATACCCTAGGGCGGATATTGAAGCCATCGGGGAGGGGTTTTCCGAAGAGACGACGCCAGAGGAGGCGCTGGAGCTGATCGCCCGGGCGAAGCCGACTGCAGAAGTAATTACCCGAGACCTGGGTCTGTGAGGGCAATATGTCATGTAGTCGGGACATATGAACTTGTATAAACAAGCATGTGTAAATATGTGTGCAATGCCGCCAAGCTTATTATTCAGTTGTCATTAGCTTCACTTGACCGTGTAGTATGCACTGAGTTAGTCTGTCAGAACTTAATAAAAATGTTCGAAGTAAGAGGCTGTACTCGGGCAAACGTGACAGTCGTAGTAAGGCTTCATAACCGAAGTGAAATAAGCTCGTATGTTATTGACAACGCACATATATACATGTAGCCCCCGACTCACTACTCGGTTGATACAAGCGGCGTAGTGAGTCAGAAGAACTGTACACATGAAAATTATAGAACTCAGGTATAGAAAGGACGTAGCTGTTCTATGTTCCATGAGTTGTTGATGAGAACGCCGTCTTCGGTCTTCAGTCGGTAGGCGCCTGGCTGCGTAACCTCGGCTATAATGAACGGCCCTTCCCAGATTGGGGATAATTTATGCCTGTCTTTGGTGGTTTGTATTTTCCTCAGAACGAGATCCCCGACCAAAAAGGCGCGGCCACGGACATTGCGATTGTGGTAGCGGCGTAGGCCTTGAAGATACCTTGCCGACTGGATAGTTGCAGTGTCTCTTGCTTCTTCCAGCTGATCTAGTTCGACCAGTCGGGTATTGTTGGAGTCATCTTCTGAGTAGGCCCGGACTCGTGGAGAGCCGAACTGTAACTCGGTAGGTAGCATAGCCTCGGCACCGTAGACCAGAAAGAAAGGGGATTGCCCTGTCGCCCGACTAACCATGGTTCTGAGAGACCAGAGAACGGATGGGAGTTCTTATACCCACCGGCCCGCATATGGTTGCAGTCGGTCGAATATCCTGGCCTTGATGCCTTGTAAGACCATACCGTTGGCTCGTTCAATCTGCCCGTTGCTCCACGGGTGTGCCACAGATGCATAGCAGATCTTGATGTCGAAGTCGTCGCAGAAGTCTTGGAATACGCCGGCCGCGAACTGAGTACCGTTGTCGGTGATGATGCGGTTAGGGACTCCGAACCGGTATAATATACTCATGATGAAGTCCTTTGCTCGTGCCGCTGTAATTGTTGCAATGGGTTTAGCCTCAATCCACTTGGTGAACTTATCCACCGCGACGAATAAATGTGTGAACCCTCCTGGCGCTTTCTTGAAAGGCCCGACCATGTCGAGCCCCCATACTGCAAATGGCCAGGAGATGGGGATAGTTTGGAGTTCCTGGGCTGGAAGGTTTGTTTGTCTTGCGTAGAACTGGCAACCCTCGCACTTGCGAACGATGTCTTTGGCGTCTGTTACTGCTGTGGGCCAGAAAAATCCTTGCCGGTAAGCCTTTCCGACTAACGTCCTGGATGCGGCGTGTTGCCACATATGCCGAGTGGATCGAGTGCAGAATCTGCTTGCCCTCCTCGGTGGTCGACACAGCGCATGAGGACACCGGATGCGCTCCTTCGGTATAAGGTCTTCTCCGACTAGTAGAAGCTTTGCTTCGACGCTTATCTGCTCGGCTTGACTGTGATCTTCTGGGAGTTCGTCGTCCGTGAGAAATTTGACAACAGGAGTCCTCAGTCTTGACATATGTGCAACACCTCATCTGTGGTCGCGGGGTAGGCTCGCCTCCCGACTGATCTGGTGCCGGTTTCCTTCTTGACTGATGGTCCATGAGTTGCTCGACAAAGATTCAGCTGGAACTGCTTCTCGCTTGGATCCCATGTTTGCCAGCTCGTCTGCTGCGTCATTGTATTGGCGCAGGGCATGTGTGATTTCCAACCCGTCGAACTTGTTTTCCAGCTTGCGGACCTCCTGACAGTATGGCCGCCATGGTATCGTCGAGACAGGTCCAGTCTTTCATGACTTGGTTACCACGAGTTAGAATCTCCGCGCACAACCAGTCGACGGTATGCGAGTGATATACGATGCGGAGCCCGTGAACAGTGCTGTACTCGGCGACGTTGTAGGGGAAGCCGGGAAGTGGATTTGTAGAACGTACTTCAGTTTTTCGCCAGTGGGGGACGTCAATATGACTCCGGCCCGGCGCCGCCGATCCGTAGAGAACGTCGAAGTACATTGTCCAGTACTCTAGCTTTGCTGTTGGTGTAGGTAGTTGGACTTCTGTCCACTCGGCCACGAAGTCGGCTAGAGCTTGAGACTTGATTGCTGTCCGTGGCTGAAAGGTGATGTCGAACGCCATCAACTCGAGTGCCCATTTAGCGATTGGGCCAGTGGCCTCGCGATTAAGAAGGACATCGCCGAGTGGAAATGCTGTGACCACCGTGACTTGGTGTGCTTGGAAATAATACACCAGCTTCCGGACTGTGATAAGTAGGCCATATAGCAGCTTTTGGACCTGCGGATATCTCGTTTTGGAGTCGGCAAGGACCTCGCTGATGAAGTAGACTGGCCGTTGTATTTTTTGAATATGACCCTGTTCGGATCGCTCAACCACCAGTACCGTGCTGACTACCTGTGTTGTTGCCGCCAGATATAGCATTAGCGGTTCCTGGGGCAGAGGTGACGCCAACACGGGGGTGATGTGAGGAATTGTTTGAAGTCTTCGAAGGCTCGCTGGGCTTCCGGAGTCCATTGGAAATTGTCGGTCTTTTTGAGTAGCTTGAAGAAGGGCATGCTCCGTTCGCCCAGTCGGGAGATAAATCGGCTGAGTGCTACCATGCAGCTTGTCAGCTTCTGGACGTCTTTGAGGTTAGTCGGGGGTGCCATGTGCCTGATGGCGTTGACTTTCTCTGGGTTGGCCTCGATGCCGCGGTGCGAGACGATGAAGCCGAGTAACTTTCCGGATGGCACACCGAAGGCGCATTTTTCCGGGTTCAACTTCATCTTGAATCTTCGAAGGTTTTGGAAGGTTTCTTCAAGTCAGCGATGAGGTCTTCTTTGGACTTGGTCTTGATCACCACGTTGTGACGTAGACTTCCACGTTGCGGCCCGATCTGGATATGCAGACACCGCTGAATAGCCCTTTGGTAGGTTGTGCCCGCGTTCTTCAGACTGAACGGCATTGTGATATAGCAATACGCTCCAAACGGTGTGATGAAAGATGTCTTCAAGCAGTCTTCTTCCCTCAGGCTGATTTGATGGTATCCCGAGTAGCAGTCGAGAAAACTGAGTAGGTCGCACCCTGCCGTGGAGTCAACCACCTGGTCTATCCGAGAAAGACCAAATGGGTCCTTGGGGCACGCTTTGTTGAGGTCGGTGTAGTCGACGCACTTGCGCCATTTACCGTTTTTCTTCCGGACCAGAACTGGGTTTGCCAACCAGTCCGGGTGGTAGACCTCTTTGATGAACCCAGCTGCGAGGAGTTTGGTAATTTCCTCCCGGATAGCATCTTTGCGGTCTTGAGCGAAGCGCTGCAGCCGTTGCTTGACTGGCTTGGCGTCTGTCTTCACGTTTAGGGTGTGCTCGATCACCTCCCTTGGTACGCCCGGCATGTCGGACGGTTTCCACGCGAAGATATCCTTGTTGGCTTGGAGGAAGGTGACGAGCGCGTCTTCCTATTTGGGGTCGAGTCCGGCCCGGACTGTGGATGGTGGCTTCCGAGTGAATTTTGCAATAAGCGGAGCGTCTTTTACCCCTTTGTGAAAGGCGGCGATGACGGCTTCGTCTTTGACAGTTGGGATTTGGTTGCGCTTCTCGGAAAACCTTTTGATGAATTCGCGCAAAGACTTGTTTTTCTTCTGGTGCAGTTGATAAAGATCATGCTCCGAAGCGGGTCTGTCGTAGGTCCCCTGGAAATTAGCGATGAACCGCTCCCTGAGTTGTCCCTAGGAATCGATCGATCGCCTCGGGAGACCTGTCAGCCATGTCCTCGTCGAGTCGGCTAGCGCGACTGGGAGATAGTTAGCCATGACTCTGCTGCCGGTCCTGTTGACGCCGAAAACCGCCGGTGTGCCGAAAGCTTGCTGACGATCTGGTTTCGGCGTCTGGTGACACGCGAAGGCCTGGGAGATCTGCTTAGCTCCAGTGCAGGTCCTAAAATATTTGAGGTTCGTGGGCGTGCCAGTCAATTTGACCTCGCAATTGACAAGGAGATGAAGAAATTTGATTACTGATCAATCGGCCAGCAAGCGATACGGATTCTTCCAGCCGATCGCGCTATGCTCGTGCCGGGCCCTCGCCTGTACTTGCGCTCCCGGGTACTCGCTTGTGCTCGCGCCGGTCAGCAGCAACTGCACATCGGCTATCGGCCGATACGGGCTGATATGGCTCCTTGTAGCCGATGGCCGATGGCAACCTGTGTATCGGCTAGGAAACCGATAGCGCTATGAGCAATAGACAAGATGTCAGTATAACTGTGCATCGGCTAGAGCCGATGATAAAATAGATAGGAGAATAAAAGCTAGCCGACTGCCGAGAACACATGTGCATCGGCTAGAAACCGATGATAATATAGATGACAAACAGAAGGATAATACAGTCGGCTTATAAAGATAACTATCGGGCTAAGCACTCCGATAGAACGTCGCATATACACCGATCGGCTCGGCAAGGATAAATCTATTATTATCGACCTAGTAGTTCAAAACCTAACTGATGCAGCACAGATCGATGAATAGTAAATTTGGAACTCAACGAGCCGATAGACCTAATGCAACTGTGATGAAAATAACTTACGGCTTTACATTCCGATTAAGACGCTTAGCAAAGATATCAGCCTAACAGGAACTTTATCGGTAGCAGCTTTAGTAGGTAGGGTCGGGAACCAACCGATGCGCACAAACTGAGATAAACACCCCCGATAAACTGATAAAAACTATGCAACGTGATGTGATATCCTGACCGCCTAAGAGGTCGGCACCGAGAAAAAAAAGATGCAGCCGTAGACAGATCGATACACCGGTAAGCCGACTACCATAGACCGACTAGAATATCGGACCTAACCGAGAAAGTCCTAGCCGATTGGTAGTCGGGGTAACGAGACTTACCCTCTCGCAGGCGTTTCGGCACCTAACGATGCAGGCTCGCTCGAGAAGCAAGAACCGTATGGTAAAGGGTGGCGATGCGCCGAAGTTGTATTGATCGATTGGGATGATTACAAGGTACCGGGCATACGTTTTATATATACCCCGAGTTGGTACAGTCCTAATAGGACCGAAACAGAAGTTTCCTAATTATAAAAGGAAAACTAACAAACCCCGATCAGATACGAGATCAGGTTCCTAAAATATATCAAAACTACCTAATTAGTAAGATAAGATAATTGCTGCCATGTCGTGGTCTCACGATTCTTCCTGAATCTGGCATTCTTCTGATTAGCTTCAACGCTGAGTTATATCTTTCTTTCCCTTACCAAATCCAATGTGAACGCGTGCCAATTTTGGCGTTAACACATGCCCCCCAATTTCGGAGTTTGTTATCAAACTTCGAAATTCTTCTGTTTGGCCTCACATATCCTTCCTGGCCTCTTGAAATGCGCTTTCAATGAGCGATACCTTTTGTACTAGGTGTGCTAGGCTCTGAAGTCTTCTGATGAAAATCTTTCCTTGATCGAGCCATCAAACCTTGGATGCTAACTCGCCAGCTGTGCATCGTCCAGACTTAAACTATACATCGGCTTCTAACATCACGAAACCGCTGGATATATTCTGAGACTGATTCCTCTGGCTTCTGTATTACCGTGGTTAAGTCTATCAAACTCATCTCCTGACTCCCCATAAAGAAATACTTGTGGGAATTGCTTTCCAAATCGGCCCAACCTCGAACTGAGTTAGGTGGCAATGAAGAAAACCATGCTAAAGGCCGATCGGATAATGATAACGGGAAGAATCTAACCCTCAAACTTCTACAGGCCGATGCCTCTCCATTGAGCCAAAAATCGGCTGACATGTTCCACTGTAGATATATCATCTTGCCCTGAGAATTTGGAGAAGTCTGGTACTCTGTATCGGCGCAGGCAACGGAGCTTCTATCAACAATCTGGATATGGAGGCGATATATAAATTTCCTTCTTCGGTCTCAGACGAATTGGCTCTCTCATCACCTCTATGATTCTTGCTGAAATCTTCTTCTCTTGGATCTTCGTCGTGATAACGCAGAGGTGGAGTTTGTAGCCGTTCTGATTCTGATATTCCCTCTGATAATGTACGTTCCAGGAACAGCTTTCTGAATAACTCTTCTGTTGAGCCCCCATAGTACGCAGTTTGATATCCTTGAGGTCCAATCCCATAGATTGTTCCCCGGGTATTTTTGAATCGCTCTACTGCCTTCTTGATCAAGCTCATGCTAACTGTGTTCACCAATACCAGATTGATCAGTCAACGATGATAATGCTTCATTAAACATGGTTTGGATCGGCTTCTGCGAACTTGCAGGCGATGTATGGGCTCGATTCATCAATCAGAACAGGATTTGGAAATTGGGATTTTTGAATCGGCCCTTGACTGTCATGCCGAAGGATTGTACGCCAAAGCTTCTGAAACTCACAGATGTTCTGCTCCACTTGTGTTTTGTTCTTCGGTCAAATCTTCCATTGTGACTGGGATCATATCATCTTTGCTGACCTCTTTTCCAGCCATGTTGAAGTTCTGGTCCCACCGGGTCAAAAACGTGTTGCCTTCAGCCGATAGGATAAGGATATTGTGATAATATGAAGACGGTCCCACCGGGCGTGCCAAAAACGTGTTACGCCCGAAAACGCCGGGTGTGCCGAAAGCTTGCTGACGATCTGGTTCGGCGTCTGGTGACACGCGAAGCCTGGTAGATCTGCTTAGCCCAGTGCAGGTCCTAAAATTATTTGAGGTTTCGCGGCGTGCCAGTCAATTTGATCCCTCGCAATTGACAAGAGATGAGAGAAATTTGATTACTGACTCCAATCGGCCAGCAGCCGATACGGATTCCTTCCAGCGATCGCCGCTATGCTCGTGCCCGGGCCTCGCCTGTACTTGCGCTCCCGGTCTCGCTTGTGCTCGCGCGGTCAGCAGCAACTGCACATCGGCTATCGGCCGATACGGGCTGATATAGGCTCCTTGTAAGCCGATGGCCGATGGCACCTGTGTACGCGCTAGGAAACGCGATAGCGCTATGAGGCAATAGACAAGATGTCAGTATAAACATGTGCATCGGCTAGGAGCCGATGATAAAATAGATAGGCAGAATATAAGCTAGCCGACTGCCGAGGAAACACATGTGCATCGGCTAGAAAACCGATGATAATATAGATGACAAACATTAAGGATAATACAGTCGGCTTTATAAAAAGCATAAACCTATCGGGCTAAGCACTCCGATAGAACGTGCATATACAGCCGATCGGCTCGGCAAGGATAAATCTATTATTATCGACCTAGTAGTTCAAAACCTAACTGATGCAGCACAGATCGATAATAGTAAAGAACCTCAACGAGCCGATAGACCTAATGCAACTGTGATGAAAATAACTTGGCGGCTATAACTGTCCGATAAGACGCTTGCCACAAGATATCAGCCTAACGGAATATTTATCGCTAGCAGTTTAGTAGGTCGGACCCAACCGATGCAGCACAAACTGATGATAAACTACCCGATGAACTGATAAAACTATGCACGCGTGCATGTGATATACCTGACCAGCCTAAGAGGTCGGACCGAACCGATGCAGCCGTAGACAGATCCGTACACGTGGTAACGCCGACTCAAGACCGACTAGAATATTCGGACCTAACCGAGAAAGCTCCGCCTAGCCGATTTGGAGTCGGGGTAACGAGACTTACCCCCTCGCAGGAGTTCGGACCTAACGATGCAGCCCGCTCGAGAAGCAAGAACCCGTGGTAGGGTGGGATGCGCCGGAAGTTGTATTGATCGATTGGTGATTACAAGGTACACGGGCTCATGTATATAATAAGCCGCGAGGTTTGGTACAGTCCTAATAGGACAACGACACAGAAGTTTCCTAATGTATAAAAGGAATAATAACAAACCCCGATCAGATACGCGATCAGGGTTTCTAAAAGATTATCAAACTACTAATTAGTAGATAAG
>RYFJ01001058.1:0-61898 GCA_003991445.1 Oryza meyeriana var. granulata | reverse complement strand
GGGTGAACCCGGGCTAGCTACTAGACCAATTTCCAGGACCAATCAGGCTTACGCAGAGGCAGATAAAGGTCGTCAAGGAGTCACGGAGCCTCCTCGGGTCCGTGAGAGGGCTCCTTGACCTCATTGGATCCTCACCCGTGGGAGCTGGCAGCAGGATTGCCCCAGTGGGAAATGCGCCATGAGGATGCACCGAGTGCCCTAAAAAAAGGTACTCGGAAAGAGCGTTTTGTTGTATACCGGCGTGGCCCTAAACCCTTTTGCTACTGACTAAGTCCATCTACCCAAGGCGCGGATGTCGAAGCCAGTAGGGAGGGTTTGCCGAGGAGCACGACTCCCGACAAGGCGTTGGAGCTGATAGCCAAGCGAGCCCGACTGCCAGAGATTATCACTAGAGATCGGATCTATTAAAAAACAGTATGTCATGAGTCGGTGTATTGTGTTCTTTGTAAAGACATGTGTAAATAATGTGGCAATGCCCGCCAAGCTTAAACTATTACTCAGTTGTCATTTAGCTTTTACTCGATTATATGGTCTGCACTGAGTTAGTTTTGGGAACCTTAATAAAATCGTTCACCGCAAAAAGCTATTACTATGGCAAACATAATAAATTTCATAGTGAAGCTTCGTTAACTAAGTTGAAATAGGCTCGTATACTTACTGACAAAAAGACATAAGATACATGCAAACCCCCGACTTCCCACTACTCGCGTTGAAAGCAAGCGGTGTATGAGTCAGAGAGGAAACTGTACACATGGCAAAAAGTATAAAAACTCAGGTATAGAAAGGACGTAGCATGTTCTATGTTCCATGAGTTGCTTGATGAGGGCACCGTCTTCAGTCTTCAGTCGGTAGGCGCCTGGCCGCGTGACCTCGGTATAATGAACGGCCCTTTCCAGAATTGGGATAGTTTGTGCCTGTCTTGAGTTGCGTTTGTATGTTCCTCAAGGACAAGATCTCCGACCAAAATGGCGTGGCCACGACATTGCGATTGTGGCAGCGACGCAGGCCTTGAATACCTTGCTGACCTGCGATTGTTGCGATATCCCTTGCTTCTTCCAACTGATCTAATTTGACCAATCGGGTACTATTTGAAATGTCTTCTGAGTAGGCCCGGACTCGTGGAGAGCCGAACGCTAATTCGGTTGGAGCATAGCCTTGGCACCATAGACCAAAGAAAGGGGATTGCCCTATTGCGCAACGTAACCATGGTTTGAGAACTAGAAGAACAGATGGGAGCTCTATGAACCCATGGCCGCGTATGTTGTTAGTCGGTCGAATATTTCCCTGGCCTGATACCTTGTAAGACCATACCGTGGCTTTTCAACCTGCCCATTGCTCCGGGGGTGCACAGACGCATAGTAGATCGTTTGATAGCCGAAAGTGTCATAGAAATCTTGAGACACGCTGCCAACGTGACTGAGAGTGCCGTTGTCAGTAATGATGTTGGTTGGGGACTCTGAAATCCTGGGTAGAGTATTCTCCATAATTGAAGTCCTTGCTCGTGCCTACTATTATTGTGCCCAACGGTGTTTAACCACCAAAATTGGTACGGTTCGATTATCATTATGCCTTCGGTTAAGGTAAGGCTTATTAGCCAATGGAAGCCTAAATCCAGAAGAAGCCGAATTCTTGGAAGGAATCCATGAAGACCACAGCATGGCGGTTTAGTATTTTATTCTATAATTAGGCAGGGATAATAATTTTTAGGAAACCTGATCTCGTGTCCCATCAGGGCTTGTAGTTTTACCTTTATAGTTAGGGAAAACTCATGTTTTTCGTATCCGATCAGGACTGTATCAACTCGGAGTATAAAATACGTATTGCCTGGGGACCATGATAAACATCTCACAGATCAATACAACTTTTGGCGCATC
This sequence comes from Oryza meyeriana var. granulata, assembly GCA_003991445.1. Lineage (NCBI taxonomy): Eukaryota > Viridiplantae > Streptophyta > Magnoliopsida > Poales > Poaceae > Oryza > Oryza meyeriana. The sequence goes on along the minus strand of RYFJ01001058.1, from coordinate 60,024 downwards.
ACCACCCTTTTTGACGGGTTCTTGCTCTCGAACTCGGGCTGCATCGGTTAGGTCCGAACTCTGCGAAGAGAAGTAAGTCTTGTTACCCCAACTACCTTTATCGGCTAGGGACTTCCTCGGTTAGGTCGATATTTAAGCTGATCTTACTGTTAGTCAGCTACCACGGTGTATCTATTCTGTCTACGGCTGCATTCAGTTAGTTTTGATCTCTTAGCGAGTAGACATATCACATCACGATTGCATAGGATTTATCGGCTTATCGTAGTTTCTTTTGTCATCATCAGCTTTGTGCTGCGCAGTCGGTTAGTCCAAACCTACTAGACTTGGTGATAATAAATTTATCTGTTGAGATCCATAGGTTTTTATGTGATGGTTTTTTATCGAGTGTCTAGCCCGAAGTAAGTTATCTTTTTACTAGATAAGCTGACTGCAATTGTCTATGTTTGATTATCTACACTTCGATGCTTTGCCACCAGCAATTAATACTTATGGGGCTACTCGGCGCAGGGTTGAATTCGGTGACTGCAGAGGAAAACAGGAGAATTTACTGGTCAGGCCCTCAAGGTGAGGTAATTACCCTAGCCGTCCAGTTGAGGTGTATTCCTCTGAGGTGTATGGTGAACGATGATCTTGTTGTTCTTGCCCTGAGGGCGCCTGCCTCCCCTTTATATACTAGAGGGACAGGGGTACATGATAAGGATCCCAGCTGGATACTGCTAAGGGGATTTCCTTCTTAGAGATAGATCCTATCCGACTTAAAAGAACTATATTTCCTTTTATACAAGGCAAAGGCCTTGCCGGATGCTATCTATCTCAATTACATGGTTGGCCCATCCTCTAATCCGAGGGCCCATGTACCGAGTAATGAGGTACCCGGGGCCCATGGACCTCCACAGTAGCCCTTGAGACTTCATAGTTGAGTTCATAGCTGATGCGAGTGCTCGTTCCCCCACGGTGAAGTGTTTGCCGAGTGCAATGCGCTCGAGTTACTCTTTGTCGAGTAAGATTCTTCTCCTAGTCCTGCTTCATGTCAGCTGGCGGCAAGCTTATGAAGGCTCATGTATATATATGAATAGGGCTGTGCCGAATAGGGCACCTATTGGTGTAGCCCCGACTTTGTAGCTTAATTGTGAAGCAATTAACATTTTAAAAGCAAAGATCTTAACCTGGAAGTCTTTCGACGAGTAGATTACTACTTGTATTTGCGACTCTTCGGTATCATGTCAACGGAATAAACTTTATAGTCTTTGCCGAGTAGGAGACTACTCGTATATAGGACTCTTCGACTTTCATGTTCAGTCGGAATATGTTGGTTTATAGTCTGCCACCCCCCCCCCCCCCCCCCCCCCCCCCCCCCCCCCCCCCCCCCCCCCCCCCCCCCCCCCCCCCCCCCCCCCCCCCCCCCCCTCCCCCCCCCCCCCTAGTTTAGGATGCTACTTGTGTATGGGACTCCTTCCAACGTATGTCAGCTGGGGAAAAAAAGGGGTTTATAGTTCTTTTCCGAGTGGCGTCCCACTCGAAGTTAGAGTCCTCCGCATCATGTCGCGGGAAAAACATTATAGTCTTCTCCCGAGTAGTGCACTACTCGAAAGTTAGACTCTCCGATCATATGTCAGCAGGGAAAACTGTTGCTCATGGAACTGATGGCACGCATGTAGGCCGAGTACCACTTTTGTGAAGACAAAATCGCATGGCGTGGTTAGGTATACCCGAGAAGATACCTGATCTCCATTTTAATGAAAGACCAGCTTGTGATCCTTATAAGGATGTATCCTCGAGACCTGGTGAATAAAAACAGATATCCAACATATATGTTTAGCCACAATAAGGTCTCTCATGAAGCATATCTGTTACCTCATCGGCTCCTGTTTGCAGCACCAGCACTATAATTTAACTCAGCCTGCGGTGCGGCCGCACATGGAGCATGTCTACTGTAGGAACTCATATCTTGTTGGCCGTGGGACTGTGTAGGTCAAGCCCATCTAGTCTGCATCGGCTTTATAAAATGACGGGGAGAGAGAGAAAAAGATTTCGTCGTCATTCCCAAATCAGCCAATCTCTTCGTCTTCCACCTTCGCGCCAACTTTTCGCCCCCTACCAGCTAGGGTTAGCTGCCTGCTATTTCCCACCCGAACATCAGGCGATTTCAATCCTCCTCGTTTGCTCCAAGCCCCGATTTGCTTATTTCCCAAATCTCCCTTCCTTCCAGTCATGCGAAGGCGTCGGATCTTGCTGGTACGCCGGGGAGTTCTTGGCGGTGTCGGATTGTGGCTTGGTGAAGCTGAAGCGGCTGGAAAGTGAGCTGAAGTTGCCCAGCCAAGAGGTGATTCGCTGGCGACCGGCTAGGGATGAGTCGGTCCTATCCCCGGCTGGTGAAAAAAAAAAAAAAAAAAAAAAAAAAAAAAAAAAAAAAAAAAAAAAAAAAAAAAAAAAAAAATAACAAAAAAAAAAAAAAAAAAAAAAAAAAAAAAAAAAAAAAAAAAAAAAAAAAAAAACGAATAGTTTTTTCGCCTCTTTTTTTCGATCGGGCTTGTGGCCTTCCGTTTCGATTTCTTCCGCGCATTCTCGAACTTCTATGGGCTGGAGTTGGTGCATTTGAACCCAACTCAATTCTTCAGATCTCTATATTTGTTAACTTTCTTTGAGAGTGTTTCTTGGGTTGTTGAACCCATTTCATCCTCTTTCCGATCTGTTCCATATCAAGCCTAACCCTCCAAAGCAATATCAATGTGATTGGGGGGCCGGTCTTCACTGAGGACGACGGGAAGAAGACGTATCCTCGATTTTGCCCTTGAAATCTTCCTCTAAAAGGGCTGGCACAAGGAGTGGTTTTATTGTGCGATATTGGCTCCTCCTTGCGGCCATTTACTAGCTTGCCACTCGTGGTTTCGACCGAATTGGTCAGCAGAGCCGTCCTTTGAAGATATGGGCCAGGCACATCTGCTGTTGACGAAGATAGATGACCTCAAGAGGGCTGGCTTGACAGGTCCTTGGGTGGCTCGTCGCTTTCTGACAAGGCGCATTCAGCCGCTGAAGCTCAGGAGCACATTCGGCTGGGCCTTTAAAGGCAAAAACAATCCTGACCGAGTAAGCAACAAGTCGGCGGACAAGGGGGCGGTGACCAAGACTTTGTTCGGCTACTTCTCTAAAGGGGTGATCGCAACTGAAGATGACAATCGTCGGGTTGCGGCCTACAGCTCCATTCGGCCCCGGACCAAGGTAACTTTTGATCCTCTTCTGTGATGAATGCCGATGGAATTGCAATTGTTCAGCATTGCGTGACGCATTTAGTTGACTCACTTATAGTGGCATGAAGATTTTATGATAGACTCCCGCCCGTTGTCGGCCCTCGCGTCGAAGAAGAGGCCGAGGAGTCACTCTGCTACCTAGCCTGACTCCAAGAGAGCGGGGAAGAAACCGATTTTGTATCGGGGCGAGGGGGCCATGACGGCGCATGTCATGGCAGGGAGCCTGAAAATAAGGGACGCCGTCGCACGCGGCGCCCAGGCGATCAAGTCCAGGTTGAGACCTGGGGGTTTGAGCCAACGTTGTCGAGCCGGCCGCATCGGCCAACCGAGGGGGCGGCATGAGCAGATGCCGCCAGGGGCGGGGGCGCCCAAGCCGACCACGCCGACCACGCCGGAATCGGAGCCGACTCAGGCTGACGCGCCACCGCTGACTGTGACGCCGACCGGGCCGACTGCGGGAGCTGGCGCTTCGCTGGGACGTGTCATCCCTGTCAAGAAGCTGAAGTCCTCTCACAAGAGGTGCGCTGCTCCGGGTCTTCTGAAATTCTTATGTTATGTGTTGAAGTAGCATCTTGATGTCTTGTTTCGTTGCGCAGGAAGCGGGGCGCGATATCGATCTCAAGGAGATTTAAATCCGGCAGCACGCTCCCCTTGAAGTGCCTGCCCCAGCCGAGCCGGCGGCTGCAAACACACCTGCTGAGCCGGTGGCTAGCCCGGTCGGCTTGAGACCATAGGTGGTCCGATCTGCAGGGTCGCTGCCGCCACCCGACCAAGAGGCGGCTGCTGAGGCGAGCCCCAGCCCTGAAGCGTCCGCCCGTCGCGGAAGGTGCGGACGAGCCCCTGAGCCGGTCCCGAGGTCGCGGGGGATGGTGGTGGTGAGGCCAGGACCCATTGCGTTATGGTCATCGTCGTCGTCGTCGCCGCCGCCGGAGATCTCACATCTGCCCCGGATCAAAGCTCCTGCACGCATGATTCTCTGGACATTCACATGGACGGCTCCTGATGGGACAGCGAAGAGCTTCAGGCTTGATGAAGTCGTCACGAGGAGGGAGCGCGAAAGCTTGCTTCGCGCGCCATCAGTGGGTCCAGGGAGTCGCGGTATGATTCCTGTGGTAGAGCCTTGGCAGTTTCTTGTTTTGATATCTGGCTCCCGTCGTGATCCGTCTTTTATCCTGAGCAGAAGCTCGTCGACCGCAATGAGGCAATGACGGAAATCTTGGTCGAGGTGGTCCCACCTTGCAGAGCTGGAGCAGCTCCGGGCGTTGAAGGCTGAGATGGAGGCGCATCATGCGGGGAGGGAGGCCTGGCTGAAGAGTGGCACCGATCAGCTCAGGGAGGAGACATGGGGCCCTAGCCGGAAAGATCAGATGGTAAGATCCCCAAATATCTCCGAGGGCGACCATTGATGCATTCGTCCAGCTGCGTTGTTTCCGACTGCCCAGTTATGTCAGGACTGCACGATTGAGCTCTTGGCTAATCTGTGGTGCAGCCCTCGAAGCGGAGTTGAAGACCCGAACAGAGAGGGAATCACAGCTAAAGGAAGCCGAAGAAGCCAGGGCTGAGCTTGAGAAGGTCAAGGCCGACCTGTCAAAGGCCAACACCGAGCTTGACCGGGAGAAGGCTGAGTTGAAGGAGACCGTCGCCAAGCTCGGTAAGGAAAAAGCCGAACTGGAGAAGACCGTGGCCGGGTGGGAGGCCCCGACTACGAAAGTAAGTCTCAACGACTGTGATCTTAGCCAATCCATTAGTTATTCTGTGTGTAGCCGAATCTGACAAGTTTACTTGCTGGCGGACCTAGGCAGACATGAGAGCCAATGTCTAGGCCCAGTATCGGTTCTACATAGAGGAGATAAGAGTGCTCAGGGAGTCACGGGAGGCCCTCGTTGGGTCCGTGAAAGGGGCTCCTTGACTCATAGATCCACCCGCCCTGTGGGGACCAGTTGCAGTTAGAATTTCCCCAGATAGAGGCGTCTCGAGGATGCACTGAGTGCCTTGAAAAAGTACTTGGATGAGCATGTTGTCGCCGGTGTGGCCCATACCCTGGCGATGACCAAGTCCATCTACCCAAGGGCAGATATTGAAGCCATCGGGGAGGGGTTTGCCAAAGAGACGACGCCCGAGGAGGCGCTTGGAGACTGATTCCCGGGCGAAGACGATTGCTGAAATAATTACTCGAGACCTGGGTCTGTAAGGGCTACATGTTATGTAGTCGGGATATATAAACTTGTGTAAACAAGCATGTGTAAATTTGTGTGCAATGCCGCCATGCTCATTATTCAGTTGTCATTAGCTTTACTTGACCATGTAGTGTGCACCGAGTTAGTCTGTCAGAACTTGATAAAAACGTTCGAAGTAAGAAGCTGTACTCGGGCAAACGTGACAGTCATAGTAAGGCTTCATAACCGAAGTGAAATAAGCTCGTATGTTATTGACAGAGCACATATATACATGCAGCCCCCGATTCACTACTCGGTTGATACAAGCGGCGTAGTGAGTCAGAGGAATTGTACACATGAAAATTATAGAACTCAGGTATAGAAAGGACGTAGCTGCTGTTCTATGTTCATGAGTTGAATGCTGATGAGAGCGCCGTCTTCGGTCTTCAGTCGGTAGGCGCCAGGCCGCGTGACCTCGGCTATAATGAACGGCCCTTCCCAGATAGGGGATAATTTATGCCTATCTTTGGTGGTTTGTATTTTCCTACAGAACGAGATCCGACCAAAAGGGCGCGGCCACGGACATTGCGATTGTGGTAGCGACGTAGGCCTTGAAGATACCTTGCCGACTGGATAGTTGCGATGTCTCTTGCTTCTTCCAGCTGGTCTAACTCGACCAATCGGGTATTGTTGGAGTCATCTTCTAAGTAAGCCCGGACTCGCGGAGAGCCGAACTATAACTCTGTAGGTAGCATAGCCTCAGCACTGTAGACCAGAAAGAAAGGGGATTGCCCTGTTGCCCGACTAACCGTGGTTCTGAGAGACCAGAGAACGGATGGGAGTTCTTGTACCCACCGGCCCGCGTATGGTTGTAGTCGGTCAAATATCCTGGCCTTGATGCCTTGTAAGACCATGCCGTTGGCTCGTTCGACCTGCCCGTTGCTCCGCGGGTGTGCCACAGATGCGTAGCAGATCTTGATGCCGAATTCTTCGCAGAAGTCTTGGAAAACGCCGGCTGCGAACTGAGTACCGTTGTCGGTGATGATGCTGTTAGGGACCCCAAATCGGTATAGTATACTCAAGATGAAGTCCTTTGCTCGTGCCGCTGTAATTGTTGCAACGGGTTTGGCCTCAATCCACTTGGTGAATTTATCCACTGCGACTAATAAATGTGTGAACCCTCCTGGCGCTTTCTTGAAGGGGCCGACCATGTCGAGCCCCCATACTGCGAATGGCCAGGAAATGGGGATAGTTTGGAGTTCCTGGGCTGGAAGGTTTGTTTGTCTTGCGTAGAACTGGCAACCCTCGCACTTGCGAATGATGTCTTTAGCGTCTGTTACTGCTGTGGGCCAGAAAAATCCCTGCCGGTAAGCCTTTCCGACTAACGTCCTGGATGCGGCGTGGTTGCCACATATGCCCGAGTGGATCGATGCGGAATCTGCTTGCCCTCCTCAGTGGTGACGCAGCGCATGAGGACACCGGATGCGCTCCTTCGGTACAGGTCTTCTCCGATTAGTAGGAAGCTTTGCTTCGACGCTTTATTTGCTCGGCTTGACTACGATCTTCTGGGAGTTGGTCGTCCAGGAGAAATTTGACAACAGGAGTCGTCCAGTCTTGACATATGTGCAGCACCTCATTTGTGGTCGGGGTAGGCTTGCCTCCCGACTGCTCCGGTACCGGTTTCTTCTTGACTGATGGCTCCATAAGTTGCTCGACAAAGATTCTAGTTGGAACTGCTTCTCGCTTGGATCCCATGTTTGCCAGCTCGTCTGCTGTGTCGTTGTATTGGCGTAGGACATGTGTGATTTCCAGCCCGTCGAACTTGTTTTCCAGCTTGCGGACCTCCTGACAGTATGCCGCCATGGTATCGTCGAGACAGGACCAGTCTTTCATGACTTGGTTTACCACGAGTTGAGAATCTCCGTGCACAACCAGTCGACGTATGCCCAGTGATATAGCGATGCGGAGCCCGTGAACAAGTGCCTCGTACTCGGCGATGTTGTGGGAAGCCGGGAAGTGGATTTGTAGAACGTACTTCAGTTTTTCGCTAGTGGGGGGCGTCAATATGACTCCGGCCCCGGCGCCTCCGATCCGTAGGGAACCGTCGAAGTACATTGTCCAGTACTCTAGCTTTGCTGTTGGTGTAGGCAGTTGGACTTCTGTCCACTCGGCCATGAAGTCGGCTAGAGCTTGAGACTTAATTGCTGTCCGTGGCTGAAAGGTGATGTCTAACGCCATCAGCTCGAGTGCCCATTTAGCGATTCGGCCGGTGGCCTCGCGATTATGAAGGACATTCCCGAGTGGAAATGCTGTGACCACTGTGACTTGGTGTGCTTGGAAATAATGCACCAGCTTCTGGACTATGATGAGTAGGCCATATAGCAGCTTCTGGACCTGCGGATCTCTCGTTTTGGAGTCGGCAAGGACCTCGCTGACGAAGTAGACTGGCCGTTGTATTTTTTGAATATGACCCTGTTCGGATCGCTCAACCACCAGTACCGTGCTGACTACCTGTGTTGTTGCCGCCAGATATAGCATTAGCGGTTCCTGGGGCAGAGGTGACGCCAACACGGGGGGTGATGTGAAGAATTCTTTGAAGTCTTCGAAGGCTCGTTGGGCTTCCGGAGTCCATTGGAAATTGTCGGCCTTTTTGAGTAGCTTGAAGAAGGGCATGCCCCGTTCGCCCAGTTGGGAGATAAACCGGCTGAGTGCCGCCATGCAGCCTGTCAGCTTCTGGACGTCTTTGAGGTTAGTCGGGGGTGCCATATGCCTGATGGCGTTGACTTTCTCTGGGTTGGCCTCGATGCCGCGGTGCGAGACGATGAAGCCGAGTAACTTTTCGGATGGCACACCGAAGGCGCATTTTTCCGGGTTCAACTTCATCTTGAATCTTCAAAGGTTTTGGAAGGTTTCTTCCAAGTCAGCGATGAGGTCTTGTTTGGACTTGGTCTTGATCACCACATCGTCGACGTAGGCTTCCACATTGCACCCGATCTGAGTGTGCAGACACCGCTGAATAGCCCTTTGATAGGTTGCGCCCGCATTCTTCAGACCGAACGGCATTGTGATATAGCAATACGCTCCAAACGGTGTGATGAAAGATGTCTTCAAGCAGTCTTCCTCCCTCAGGCTGATTTGATGGTATCCCGAGTAACAGTCGAGAAAGCTAAGTAGGTCGCACCCTGCCGTGGAATCAACCACCTGATCTATCCGAGGAAGACCAAATGGGTCCTTGGGGCACGCTTTGTTGAGGTCGGTGTAGTCAACGCACATGCGCCATTTACCATTTTTCTTCGGGACCAGAACTGGGTTTGCCAGCCAGTCTGGGTGGTAGACCTCCTTGATGAACCCGGCTGCGAGGAGCTTGGTAATTTCCTCCCGGATAGCATCTTTGCGGTCTTGAGCGAAGCGCCACAGCCGTTGCTTGACTGGCTTGGCGTCTGTCTTCACGTTTAGGGCGTGCTCGATCACCTCCCTTGGTACGCCCGGCATGTCGGACGGTTTCCACGCGAAGATATCCTTATTGGCTTGGAGGAAGGTGACGAGCGCGTCTTCCTATTTGGGGTCGAGTCCGGTCCCAACTAGAGCAGTCTTGGAGGGGTCGGAAGGGTCCAGGGGGATCTTCTTCGTGTCAGAGTCCGCTGAAATTCCCGACTTCGCTGCTTTTTTTGCCGGAATTTGATCATGCTCGACTTCTGTTGTGGCGGCTTGCCGAATGCTATCACGCCCGACTGCCGCCTCTTGTGATTGAGCCAGTTTGCAGCTCTCCTTGTCACAGGTGAAGGCTTGCTTGACGTCGCTGCGGAGGGAGAGAACTCCTGCTGGCCTAGGCATCTTCAGCACCATGTATGTATAGTGCGGTATCGCCATAAATTTGGCGAGTGCCGGTCATCCGAGTATCGCGTGGTACGCAGTCTTGAAGTTAGCGACCTCGAAGCAGACATTTTCTGTGCGGAAATTATCCCGCGTGTGTTAACGCCAAAATTTGGTAAGGCCCTATGTCAGATTCGGTCAAAGGGGGAATTGCAGTCAACTGGCTGAAATTGATCCAGAAGAGACCGATTCCGGGAGGGAGCCGTGAAGACCGTTGTTTGGCAGTTATTTACTGTACCCATTAATTAGGCAAGTGTTTATCTTTAGGAAGCCTGACCTCGTGTCCGGTCAGGCCTTGTTAAATGTTTTCTGTTATAATTAGGAAATCATGTACCGTGTCCAATAAGGACTCGTGTAACTCGGGGTATAAATACGTACGCCCGGGAAACTTGTAAATCATCACTCGATCAATACAATTTCGGCACATCGCCACCCTTCCGACGGGATCTTGCTTCTCGAGCCGGGCTGCATCGGTTAGGTCCGACCTCCTGCGAGAGGGTAAGTCTCGTCACCCCGGCTACCTATCGGCTAGGACTTCCTCGGTTAGGTCCGATATTCTAGTCAGTTTATGGTAGTCGGCTTACCACGATATATTTATTTTATCTATGGCTGCATCAGTTCAGTTTGATCTCATAGATTGATTAGGTATATCACATCACGCGTGCATAGTTTTCATCGGTTTACTGGGAATAGTTTATCGTCAGTTTGTGCTGCATCGGTTGGGTCCGACCTACTAAACTGAGCGATAAGTTGTTCCTGCTAGGCCGATGGTTCATGTGCAAGCGTCTTATCGGGGTGTATAGCCGGTAAGTTATCATGTTTTAGCATCACGATCGCATCAGATCTATCGGCTTATCGAGATCTCATTATTATTATCAGTCTGTGCTGCAACGGTTGGGTCCGATCTACTAGACTAGATAATAACGTTACTCTTAATAAGCCGATGGGTTTTTTGCGATGTTGTTATCGGAGTGCTTAGCCGATAAGTTATCCCTTATTAAATATAGCCGATTATGCTGCTTGCTTTGTTATACATTCTTGCCTGCATTACTGTTACAATCGGCTAAGGGCTAGCCGATTGGTTTACTCTGCCGATCCGAGTACGAACACAAGCAGGTTCCCGGGCATGACCTCAGGTGAGGGCCCGGGCACGAGCATAGGTAAGAACTCGGGCACGGATACGGACAGCGGATGAAGATCCTGGGAGCCGATGTGAGCAAGGGCCTGGACATGGGCACAGGTAGTATCTTCACAGCAATACCAGTAACTTTAAACTATGATCGGCTGGAGTTCCTTTAGTTTGTTTTACTCATGCATTCTGCTTGTTTATTTTACCAAGTTTATAGCCGGTTTTTGAGCATCCCTTCGATGATCGGCTAGCGCAATACTTGTTTATTATTATGTTATTGCTCTTGCCGTCATTGGCTTTTAGCCGATGTATAAGTGCTACAGTGCATATCGGCCATCGGCCGATGAGATGAGTCCAAGCCGGCTTCCAGCCGATTGGCTCACGAATTTGACATCTTTTCCCCTTGTCAATTGCAGGGTCAAATTGACTGGCACGCCTACGAACCTCAAGATTTTAGGACCTGCACTAGAGTGAAGCAAATCTCCTAGGCCTTCGCGTGTCTCCCAGACACCGGACGGCCCCCGGCGGGTTTTCGGCGTCATGCCCCCCAATTTTGGAGTTCTCCCATAGGACTTCGAAATTCTTTCATTTTGGGCCTCTAGATTTCTTCCATATCGAGGCGGCCCAAGTAGCCCACTTGCCATAATTGTTTGAAACAGTGCCAACGGCCTCGATTCCCGCCCGGTCATCATATCTCTATAAAACGCTTCGTCTCCCTAGCCCTTTTTTACGCTTTCACATCACCAGAGCACCACCGCTTCATCTTCCAAAGCTTCAACAAGCTCTAGCGAATCCAGACGAACCGTCGCAGCCCTCTTCTTCGGCCGTTGATTCCTGCATCTTCTTCCTCTCTCGCGATGGCATCGGCATCTGCAGTTCCTGAGGTAATCTTCCTACCCGATTATTTCTCTCGATTTTGTGGCCTAGATGCATCCAATCCGCCATGTTCTTCATCTGTTCTTCGTTATGTTCTTGTTTACTGTAGCATCTTAGAGACCAGATCTTGATCCCGGCCGCCGATTACCCAAACTTTTTCTACCATGGCCCCATGGGTAGCGAAGATCCCACCGATTTCATATGCGCCGAGACCCAGCGTATCCCTTTCAAGAACTCAGCCATGCTGGTCAGCGACTGGACCAATAGCTTCAGGTCATGGCCGAGCAGGCTGCCCAGGTGGAGAGATTGGTACACCAGAGTATCGGCTGCGAAGAGAACCTACTGGGAACAATCACATATCGGCCACTGCATCAATCTCTCTCTGGCCGATATGGAAAGGAATGAACCCCTGCTCACATCGGCCTCATATTTCTGGTCCAATGCCCTCAATGCCTTCCTGGTTCGGGCACGGGCTGATGACCCCCACTTTGCTGAATGTGACTATGCTCACCTGCCTGGACACGACAAGCTACATCGACCCCTTCAAGCTCCGCTTCAAACCTGCTCATCGGCTCCAAGCAAAGAACATCGGCGGCTGGTCCAGGCACATATCCATTCACAATAAGGGAACTGGATCGGTTGATGACCGGGAACATGTTGCTTTTCTGAACTTATGGTTGGAGCGGTTTGTTTTTGGTGGCGCAACCCTCGGTCCAACGATCAACATGCAGTGTTTAGCAGAGTGCTTGGTTGATCGGAAACAGATCCCCTTGGGTCAATTCCTCCTTGGTGCCACCTATCAGCTGCTTCACCAAGTGGCAACTAAGCTATCGGCCGGCCAGCCCGTCGGCCATATCGGGGGTCCTTGGTGGTTTGTACAGCTCTGGCTTAATGTCTACACCTCCAAGGCCTTCTCCGGGACTTCTCTTCTCAACCAATCCTGTCCAGCCGATTACATAGAAGACCAAGATCCCATTTACCGCCGATGCGTTTCTATGGGCAAAGCTGCATCGGCCCTCTCTGGTGGCAAGATAACCCCCACTGGACTTAGTCAATGGTTCAAGGGGTTTTACTATGGTTTCACCAGGGAGGCCACTCTCTGGTTTGCATATAATGATGCATCATCATTCGAGATGCCTTCTAACTTCGACCCACTCAATGCTTTGGATAATGATGAGTCCAAGGCCATATTCCTATCGGCCATCACCCCCCGTCTGCTGCCAACTGGCTTCTCTCTGGGCCGATCGAAGCCTTCATATGAGTTTTACCATCCATCGGTCGGTTCCCGCCAGTTTGGCCTCGGTCAGCTTCCGATCGGCCTATTCTTCATCGACAAACTTCAGGCCCGGGGCAATGTCAGCAACGCCCTAGAATATGATCAGATGCGGACTTTGACAGACCCCCTTCTCCTAGGTGCCGCCACCGAGGTGTATATCTGCACTGCCAACACCAAGCTTTTTGTCCGATGGTGGTCATAATGGAAGAAGCATTTATTCAGCTTAGCGGCCACCTGCTACTGTTCCCGTCTTGACATCGAGTACATCGAATCTGATGAAGAGGTAACACCCGCAAGCCTTAACCATCATCTCCAATCATCTCTCACTCTTATTTTGCAGGCTGCCAGCGTCGAGCCCCCAACAACAAGCAACAGCGGTCGGCCAATTCTGTATCAACCTCCATCGGCCACCCCAAACTTAGGGCACGACGCTCCATCTCCATCGGCTCTCCTCAAGGTGCCTCGGTTGATAGGACAAAAACAGAAGAAGTTAGCGCATCGCCCCTCCCTGAAGAAGTAGAAAACCGATGCTGATGTCGTTGCCACGATGCCATCTTCTCCCCAGACAACATCGGCTCCCTCATCTCCTCAGGTATGCGCCAAGTCTCAATATTATTACCCGCTTTCCATTTATCTTACCAGTTTCACTTTCAGCTCGAGTCATCGGCTCCAGAGCCTCAACCTTCTTTCGACATCCCTACAAGCACTGAGCCGATGGCTTCTTCAGCTGCCCCACTCTCGGCACCAAGTCCTCCAGCCGTCGATGAGACTGCCCCTACTCCATCGGCTAACATCGGCCCCTCCGAAGAACATCCTATTCATCTCACTGAAGCCGATGCCACCCGAGCTGCCGATGTCCTTCCTCAGGTAATCTCTTCACGCCCATACTTCACTTTTAACCTTCTACTGATCCTTTTACCGATGCCAATTTTGCAGTCCTTAGACGATTTGTTTTCCTTTGACATTGGCAAGTACTTAGAGGCAGAAGACAAAACAGCCACCAACGCAGTAACCAAACCGTCGTTCCCAGCCGATGTGCGCGATTACTTAACGAGCATCAACAATTGGCTGGACAACCCAATTGATGCGCTGGTGGAAGACTGCGGGCCTATTTGGGCAAAACTTGCAAAAATTGAACACCATCTGCCCGAAGAACTCGTTGACGGGTTAACCCCTGCAGCATACCTGGAGTCTCATAGGTTTAAACTCATCAAGCTTAGACAGCGCATAGCCGATCGCGCTGATCAACAGAAGATTACCGAAGACATCCAAGTCGATCGGCTGCTAGCCCAGATAGAGAAGAAAAGACTTGATGACATGGCAGCTGCCCCCCAAGAGCTCCAACCCAAGCTAGATCAACTGAAGAAGAAAGAGGCTGATTTGCTGGTAGAACTTGAAAAAGTTCGCAAGGATCTTGAAGCCACAGAATCCCAGCTTATCGGCCTGCCGCAAGCCATCCAAGACCAAGAGGCTAAGGTTGCAGCGACGGTGCATCAAGTCATTCATCGGTGCAAGAACTTGAAAACCATCCCGGGCTCCGATGAAGACGACATCCGGGCCATCAATGAAATTGACCAAATCCGCCTGTACGCAATCAAAACGATCCAAAAGTTCATGTAAATTAATGACCGATGGCCTCCTGAAACATTAGTTGTGCTGTAATATATCCTGATCGGCTCTGCTGCCTGCTTTCTTCACCCTTGATAATATTTCTGTTTGCTTGATCAAAAGGCGATATCGATTGATATCGGCCGTCTTTAGGCGATGCAAAACATCGGCTTTTCGGACTATTTTAGAATTCGGCTATACTTAACCGATTTAAGAATTGATCCAAACGCTAGGATAGTATTTCTTGAGATATTTTCCGTTAAGCGCTTTAGCAAACTCCGTCCCGTCAAGATCTTCTAATACATAGGCATTACCAGGCACACAGCGATTAATCCGATAGGGCCCTTCCCAATTAGGCGACCATTTTCCAAACTTGTTATCCCTGGACCCGATTAGCAAAATCAACTTCCACATAAGATCCCCCTCGGCAAACGATTTACTCACCACCTTTTTGTTGTAATACCGAGCTGCCTTAGCCTTGTTTTCCTTAATCCTTTCCAATGCCCTCAACCGATTCTGAGCCAAATCTTCAAGTTCATCTGTCATTAAATTATAATAATCATCGGCTGTCAACTGATTCTGCAAAGAAATTCTCCTAGAGCCGATGTTAGTCTCCCACGGTAAAACTGCCTCATGTCCATATACTAACTGATACGGTGGCACCCGAGTAGATCCATGACATGCCATCCGATAGGCCCATAGTGAATCGGCTAATGTAGTATGCCATCACTGCGGCTGCTCATCAATTTTCCGCTTAATCAACTTGATCAAACTCTTGTTAGAAGCTTCTGCTTGTCCATTGGCCTGAGCATAATACGACGACGAATTTAATAGCTTGATTCCCATACTGGCAGCCGATAAGTTATCTTTTACTAGATAAAGCCGACTACATTGTCTATTGTTTTGATTATCTACACTATCATTGGCTTTCCAGCCGATGCACATGTTCTATTGGCAGTCGGCTAGCTTATTATTTGCTTATATCATCATCGGCTTTGTAGCCGATACACAAGTGCTATTGGCAATCGGCTGGTTTATTATCTGTTTATCATCATTAGTTTTCTAGCTGATGTACAAGTGCTATCGGCAATCGGCTGGAAGGAGTATGTATCGGCTGATTGGTTCATTGATCTAATATTTTCTATCTCCTTGTCAATTGCGGGGTCAAATTGACTGGCACGCCTACGAAGCTAATTTAGGACCTGCACTAGAGCTAAGCAGATCTCCTAGGCCTTCGCGTGTCTAGTGCACCGAACCAGATCCTCAGCTTGTTCTCAGCGCTGCTGGTGATTTTCGGTGTCAACACGTTTTTGGCACGTCTGGTGGGACACAGAGCTTCGACATGGCTGGAAAGGAGGTCAGCACAAACAATGTGATTCCAGTCACAATGGAAGACTTGACCGAAGAACAAAGACAACAAGTGGAGCAGAACATTTCTAAATTTCAGAAGCTTTGTCTAGAATCCTTCGGTATGACAGATCAAGGGCCGATTCAGAAGTCACAATTACCAAAACTTGTTCTGGTTGGCGAATCGAGTCATACATCGCCTGCAAGTTCACAGAAGCCACTTCAAGAGATGATTAATGAAGCAGTTCACCATGCATTGATCAATCAATCTGGGATATTGGTGAACACATTACAGAGCTTGATCATGAAGGCGGTGGAGCTGATTCAACTGGCTGGGGGGCAACAAGATGGAATTCCTCAAGGATATCATCAAACTGCATACTATGGGGGGCATTGACAGAGTCATCCAGGAGCTATCCCTGAGTACAATTATCAGAGAGAATATCAGAAGCAGAATCGGCTACCAACTCCACCTCTGCATTATCACATTGGAGATCCAAGGGAAGAAGATTGGACAGTAAGAGTTACAGAGGTGGTGAGAGAACAATTCGGCCTAAAACCAAAGGAGGAAGCATTTATGTATCGGCATTCATATCCGGATTGGTTTGATAAAGTTCCGTTGCCGCACCGATACAGAGTGCCAGACTTCTCCAAATTCTCAGGGCAAGATGATGTATCTACAGTAGAGCATATCAGCTGATTCTTGGCTCAGTGTGGGGAGGCATCGGCTGAAGAAGCTTTGAGAGTTAGATTTTTCCCGCTATCATTGTCCGGATTGGCTTTCACATGGTTTTCTTCGTTACCACCAAATTCAGTTTGGAGTTGGGCCAAGTTGGAGAAGCAATTCCACAAATATTTCTTTAATGGGTTTCAGGAGATGAGTTTAACAGATTTGACATCGATAATACAGAAGCCGGATGAATCAGTCACAGAATATATCCAGTGGTTTCGTGATGTTAGAAGCCGATGTTATAATTTAAGTCTAGATGATGCACAGCTGGCCGAGTTAGCATTCCAAGGTTTGTTGGCTCCGATCAAGGAAAGATTTTCATTACAAGACTTTGAGAGCCTAGCACACCTGGTATAGAAGGTATCGGCTCATGAAAGCCGATTTTAGGAGGCCCAAATGGAAGAATTTCGAAGTTTGATAACAAACTCCGAAATTGGGGGGCATGTGTTAACACCAAAATTTGGTATGGTTCGTTATTATGTTTGGTTAAGGAAAGAGGCTTTATCAGCCAGTGGAAGATAATCCAGAAGAAGCCGAATTCAAGAAGGAATCGCGAAGACCACAGCATGGCGGTTTAGTATTTTATCTATAAATTAGGCAGGGATAATAATTTTTAGGAAACCTGATCTCGTGTCCGATCAGGGCTTGTTAGTTTTCCTTTTATAGTTAGGAAACTCCTGTTTCGTATCCGATCAGGACTGTATCAACTCGGGGTATAAATACGTATGCCCGGGGACCATGTAAACTATCTCACAGATCAATACAACTTCGGTGCATCGCCACCCTTTTTGACGGGTTCTTGCTTCTCGAGCCGGGCTGCATCGGTTAGGTCCGAACTCCTGCGAGAGGGTAAGTCTCATTACCCCGACTACCTTATTGGCTAGGACTTCCTCGGTTAGGTCCGATATTCTAGTTGATCTACGGTAGTCGGCTTACCACGGTGTATCTATTCTGTCTACGGCTACATCAGTTAAGTTTGATCTCTTAGGCCGAGTGGATATATCACATCATGATTGCATAGGATTTATCGGTTTATCGAGTTTCTTTTATCATCATCAGTTTGTGTTGTATCGGTTAGGTCCGACCTACTAGACTGGTGATAATAAATTTATCCTTGTTGTGTCGATAGGTTTTTATGCGATGTTTTATCAGAGTGTCGAGCCGATAAATTATCTTTTACTAGATAAAGCCGACTGCATTGTCTATTGTTTTGATTATCTACACTATCATCGGCTTTCCAGCTGATGCACATGTTCTATTGGCAGTCGGCTAGCTTATTATTTTCTTATATCATCATCGGCTTTGTAGCCAATACATAAGTGCTATTGGCAATCGGCTGGTTTATTTTCTGTTTATCATCATTAGTTTTCTAGCTGATGTACAAGTGCTATCGGCAATCGGCTGGAAGGAGTCTGTATCGGCCGATTGGTTCATTTATCTTATATTTTCTATCTCCTTGTCAATTGCGGGGTCAAATTGATTGGCACGCCTACAAACCTAATTTAGGACCTGCACTGGAGCTAAGCAGATCTCCCAGGCCTTCACGTGTCTAGTGCACCGAACCAGATCCTCAGCTCGTTCTCAGCGCTGCTGGTGATTTTCGGTGTCAACAAATGGGTTTAGCCTCAATCCACTTGGTGAATTTATCCACTGTGACGAACAAGTGTGAAAACCCCTTGGTGCTTTCTTGAAAGGCCCGACCATGTCAAGCCCCCATACTTCAAAGGGCCAAGAGATTGGGATTGTTTGGAGTTCCTGGGCTGGGAGAGTGGTTTGTCATGCGTAGAACGTGCAACCCTCGCACGTGCGAACGATGTCTTTGGCATCTGTGACTGCTGTTGGCCAGAAAAATCCCTGTCGGTAAGCCTTTCCAACTAACGTCCTAGATGCAGCATGGTTGCCACATACGCCCCAGTGGATCGACTGCAGGATTTGCTTGCCCTCCTCGGTGGTGACGCAGCGCATGAGGACACTGGATGCACTTCTTCTGTACAGGTCTTCTCCGATGACTAAGAAAGTCTTGCTTCGACGTTTAATTCATTCAGCTTCACTACGATCTTCTGGGAGTTCATCATCTAGGAGGAATTTGAGAACAGGAGTCCGCCAATCTTGACATATGTGTAGCACATCATCTATTGCCGGGGTAGGTTCTCCTCCCGACTACTCCAGCGCTGGTTTCTTCTTGATTGATGGCTCCATGAGTTGCTCAACAAAGATCCCTGTCGGGACCGCCTCTCGCTTGGATCCCATGTTTGCCCGCTGGTCTGTAGCATCATTGTATTGTCGTAGGACATGTGTTATCTCCAGCCTGTTGAACTTGTTTTCCATCTTGCTGACCTCCTGACAGTATGCCGCCATGGTGTCGTCGAGGCATGTCCAGTCCTTCATGACTTGGTTTACCACAAGTTGGGAGTCTCCTCGCACAACCAGTTGATGGATGCAGAGAGATATGGCGATGCGGAGCCCATGGATGAGTGCCTCGTACTCGGCGACATTGTGGGAAGCCAGGAAGTGGATTTGTAGGACGTACTTCAGTTTTTCGCTGGTGGGGGACGTCAGTATGACTCCAGCCCCGGCACCGCCGATCCGTAGAGAATCGTCGAAGTACATTGTCTAGTACTCTAGCTTCGCTGTTGATGCGGGCATGTGAACTTCTGTCCACTCGGCCATGAAGTCGGCTAGAGCTTGTGATTTAATTGCTGTCCGCAGCTGAAAAGCGATGTCGAATGCCATCAACTCGAGCGCCCATTTAGCGATTTGGCTAGTGGCCTCGCGGTTATGCAGGACGTCCCCGAGTGGAAACGATGTGACCACCGTGACTTGATGTGCTTGGAAGTAGTGCACCAGCTTCTGAACAGTGATAAGTAGGCCATAGAGTAGCTTCTGGACCTGCGGATATCTCGTCTTCGAGTCGGCAAGCACCTTGCTGACAAAGTAAACTGGCTGTTGGACTTTTTGGATGTGACCCTGTTCGGATCTCTCAACCACCAGCACCGTGCTGACTACCTGAGTAGTTGCCGCCAGATATAGCATTAGTGGTTCATGGGGCATAAGTGACGCCAACACGGGGGGTGATGTGAGAAATTGCTTGAAGTCTTCGAAGGCTTGTTGGGCTTCAGGAGTCCATTGGAAATTGTCTACTTCCTTCGGTAGCTTGAAGAAGGGCATACCCCGTTCGCCCAGTCGGGAAATAAATCAGCTAAGTGCCGCCATGTAGCCTGTCAACTTCTGGACGTCCTTCTGGTTAGTCGGGGGAGCCATATTCATGATTGCATTGAATTTCTCCAGGTTGGCCTCAATGTCGCTATGCGAGACGATGAAGCCGAGTAGCTTGCCAGATGGCACACCAAAGGTGCACTTTTTCGGGTTCAACTTCATCTTGAATCTTCAAAGATTTTGGAAGGTTTCTTCTAGGTCAGCGATGAGGTCTTCTTTGGACTTGGTCTTGATCACCACATCGTTGACGTAGGCTTCCATGTTGCACCCGATCTGAGTGTGTAGACACCGCTGGATTGCGCGTTGATACGTTGCTCCAGCATTTTTCGAACCAAATGGCATAGTGATGTAGCAGTACACACCAAACAGTGTGATAAAAGACGTCTTGAGGCAATCCGAGTCCTTCAGGCTGATTTGTTGATATCCCGAGTAGCAGTCGAGAAAGCTGAGAAGTTCGCACCCTGCTGTGGAATCCACCACCCGGTCTATCCTTGGTAAACCAAATGGGTCCTTGGGGCACGCCTTGTTGTGATCAGTGTAGTCGACACACATGCGCCATTTCCCTTTTTCTTCTAGACCAGAACTGGGTTTGCCAGCCAATCTGGGTGATAGACCTCTTTGATGAACCCGGCTGCGAGAAGCTTGGTTATCTCCTCCCGAATAGCATCTTTACGGTCCTGAGCGAAGCACCGTAGCCGTTTCTTGACTGGCTTGGCGTCTGTCTTCACGTTGAGGGCGTGCTCAATCACCTCCCTTGGTACGCCCGGCATGTCGGACGGTTTCCATGTGAAGATATCTTTTTTGGTTTGGAGGAAGGTGACGAGCGTGTCTTCCTATTTGGGGTCGAGTCCGGTCCCGACTAGAGTAGTCTTGGAAGGGTCAGAAGGGTCCAGGGGGATCTTCTTCGTGTCAGAGTCCGCTGAAAGTCCCGACTTCGCCGCTTTTTTGGCCGGAACTGGGTCTTCCTCGACTTCAGTTGTGACGGCTTGCCGAATGCTGTTGCACCCGACTGCCGCCTCTTGGGATTGAGCCAGTTCACAACTCTCCTTGTCATAGGTGAAGGCTTGCTTGATGTTGTTGCGGAGGGAGAGGACTCCTGCTGGCCCTGGCATCTTAAGCACCATATATGTATAGTGCGGAACCGCCATGAATCTGGTGAGCGCCGATCGTCTGAGTATCGTGTGGTATGTAGTCTTGAAGTTGGCGACCCCGAAGCAGATGTTTTCTATGCGGAAGTTATCTCGCGTGCCGAAGGTAACTGGCAAGGTAATCTACCCGAGTGGTGTTGAAGACAGGCCGGGAATTATCCCGTGGAAGGGTGCCGTACTTGGCCGCAAATCTGAACGAGGAATCTTCATCTCGTCCAGGGTCTTGGCGAAGAGGATATTGAGCATGCTGCCTCTGTCTATTAGAACCTTCTTCAATCTGATGTTTTTCACGACCGGGTCCAGGATGAGTGGGTAGCGCCCTAGGTGTGAAACTTGATCTGGGTGATCTGCGTGGGTGAACGTTATTGACATCTCTGACCAGTGCAAGTATTGGGGGCGTCTGTTGTGGAGATTGAGTTGACGTCGCACGCTGTAAGCTTCTGCTTTCGCTTGGACTCGTAGGCAGACGGCCCTCCAAAAATGTGGTTGAGCTTGGCTTGGGGATCTTGAAAATCATCAACCGGGCTCTGATCTGGCTTATCCTTGTCCTTGTCAGCGCCAAATGATGAAGTCTACTCGGAAGCAAACTTCTTAAGCATGAAGCAGTCTTTGGCCGCGTGCTTGCCCTTGGGGTGGAAAGGGCAAGGCCCATTCATTACTTTCTGGTAGTCGTTGTTGCGTTGGGGCCGCGACCGAGTTCGCTCCATGTTGGCCACCTCGTTGTCCGACTTCCGCTTGCGGCTGCCAGTCTTGTTTTGAGATGGCTCGTCAGCTTTCTGTTGACACCAAAATTTGGTACGATTCATATCGGACTCGGTTAAGGAAAGAGATTATGTCAGTCGATGGAAATTAATCCAGAAGAAGCCGAGTATAGGAAGGAATCATGAAGACCAAGGCATGGCAGTTAATATTTTATCTATAAATTAGGTAGCTCTAATAATTTTTAGGAAACCTGATCTCGTGTCCGATCAGGGCTTGTTGTTTTTCGTTTTATAGATACGAAACTCCTGTTTCGTGTTCGATCAGGATTGTATCAACTCGGGTATAAATATGTATGCCCGGGTACCTTGTAAACTATCTAATCAATCAATACAACTTCGGCACATCGCCACCCTTTCCGACGGGTTCTTGCTTCTCGAGTCAGGCTGCATCGGTTAGGTCCGAAGTCCTGCGAGAGGGTAAGACTCATCACCCCTTACCACGGTGTACCTATTCTGTCTACGGCTGCATCAGTTAAGTTTGATCTCTTAGTCTGAGTAGATATACCACATCACGTGTACATAGTTTTTATCGGCTTACTGATGGCAACAGGGTGCCCAATCTTCCGTTAGGCAAAGATAACTCTCGATTTGGTGGAAATTTGACACTCACGATCCGGCTTCTGATCACCAAGACCAGAACCCTGCAATCGCAGTACCACGTCTCCTCTCATTATCAACCGTGCGCTGCCCGGTTGACCTCGCCACGAAGGCTAATCCCTGTATGCGAATCGAAGAACACAAGCAAGAACAAGAAAGATTGCAACTCAATTGCAGATGAATGATTATACTCTCGAGTTGGGGTCTCACAAACCGATAAACGGCAAAACTGTTCAAGGACAGAATAATCTAAGCAAAACCAACCTCTAAACAACGACGGCTACTATATATATAGGAGTTGGGACGTCCTAGGGTTATCCCTAGGGCGCACACCCCTTGGGTTTAGCCCACGGCACAATTACAAGGCCCAAGGCCCAAAATAGACTCGAACTGGAAGAGGTATGTGTCTTGTTTTGATGATTCCAGACAGCTCAGGAGGAATTTTGATGTGGGACCAAAACCATCTGAAAGTAGACTCCATAAGCTTTACAACAAGTACTCATGGGCCTCGAAAGTCCTTCTAGATCAGCGGCTAGGTCCATTTGAAATTGATGCTGTCAGGAGGCCCGAATCCGAATACAAAACGTGCAGAACTTCATCTCTTGCCTTCTATGGACCAAAAAGTGACGTGGTGATGTAGGAGTAGACTTGGGTAAGGTCTTAGTTTGGTCCCCAATCAACTTCTTTTATCATCCATATATTTCTTGCGCTCGGTCTCTTTCCCTTCACCCAAGCAAGTATCTCTGCAAACGAGAACACACAAAACTCATGGTGCAGTAACGGCTGTTCAAATATATAACGTATAAATCTTATGTAGAAAGCATGCACCTTTGGTTGATGAATACATAAAATTGCTAGGGTCATATCCGAGCTAGTGATGTCTTCATCATCCTCCCCTTCTTGATTGGAAACCGTCTGTGGTTTCACCTTATCATTAAGCCTGATGAATATATCTTTATCTTTCACCACATAGGGGGAGGTAATGTTGCGCATATGGTTGGATTCTGAAATTTTTAAACACGGAGAACATTTTGTATTGTTGTGCAGCTCACAATACTCCCCTTCTTGCAAACTAAACTGCAACTCATTTAAACAACTAGAGGAACTAGATAGAGAATTATTTATACTCATGCGGTCCTCTAGACAAGATATATTATTATGAAAAGGAGGTATATTAAAATTTGAACAAATGTATACTCTATGCACATTATATTCTCCTTTATTATCATAATTGCCAATAACATGAAAAATTACATGAGAAGGACATGGCAAATCAGATCTAGCAAATAATTTCTTCTCTAAACAATTGAATGGACAAAGATCATCAAACTGAATATAGCCCCAAGTATTTAAAGAAGATAGCAATCTAAGCTCTTCATTCTCGCTAGCAATGTGAACAACATGTCTAAAATCAGCACATGGTGATTCAACAACATTACTAACATGTTCATTCACTAGTTGTGGCACGGATATAAGTGAAGCATTGCACAACTCTTCTTTATAACAAGAAATAGGAACCAAATCATCGTGTGACAAAGGTAAGTTAACATATGATTCCACTGGAGATTGCTCTAAACTAACATGATTAGTGGACATATATAGCACATCAGAATTGTCCATACCTTGAGTGAATGTAGCACTATTTCTGTTACCTTTGTTCTCATTTTCAAAAACTGTAGGTGCACTCTTAATTAAACCATCTTGAAACATGCATGGAACAATAGGTGGATCTTCTGTCTCTATGTCTTTCTTCTTTTCCTCATTATCTTGGCTCTTCTTAGATACTGGTGGTGACGCTGTACGATTACACGAAGAAGGGAATGGCTTAGTCGATCCTGCTGTTGTCGTTGTTCGTGGTGTGAAGGAAATGCCAAAGTTGCTCTGGTTCCTCTGTTGACATCCCTGCAATTCCTTCTCTGCAAGCATAGCAAGCTGGAACAAACGATTGACAGTACTAAATTCCTTATAATCAACAATATCCTGAATTTCACGCCTCGAACCACCATAAAAATGACAGATTTTATCCTCTGCATCCTCCACTATCCCACAACGAATCATGCTCTTCTGAAACTCAGCGTAATACTCTGGAACAGACATAGTACCTTGTTCTAAACATTGCAGCTTATTTCTCAAATAACGTTTGAAAGATGGAGGAATAAACCTATTTCGCATAGCTTGTTTTAACCTATCCCATGTATCAGGTTGTAAGTTGAGATTACCTAATTCTTGCCACCAGATTTTAGCAAAATCCTTGAACTCACTTGTAGCTTGCCTAACCCTATGTACCTCAGGAACTAGGTGTGAGTTAAACTTTTGTTGTACTGTCATCTCCCAATCAAGGTATGCCTCAGCATCATAAGTACCAAAAAAGGATGGCAAAGTAAATTTGACCTTAGCAAAAAGATCATCAACAAGGGGTGGTGTTGGGGAACGGTTTGTTGCCAATTGCTCGATGCTGTTAGTGAGGGTGGTAATGCTCCCCACTATAGCCTGGAGGTCTTCCTTCATAGCAGTCATGGCAGCTACATTTTTCTCAATCTTCTGATCCAGCTTAGTGATCTCCTCTTTTGAAACACAATCAGCGAAATCATTCACACCTGCCATGGTTAGTAGAAAATAGGAAACAAACAGCAGAAAAGTATTATCCCTATCAACTACTACTATGCAAGGATAGTGGACACTCGCAAATGGAAGCACCTTACCGAGCTCTTACAAGGTTTTGAGACTAGCGAGCAAAGGATGGTACAACCGGTGGCTGGTTCATGATACCTTGAGGGTGTGATCCAGCGATTGCAAGGGTCGAGACCGTGCTGACCAGAAGCATATATGTGGAGCTTGGGAGGCCAAAAATGTTAGTGGCACACAATTCAATAACAGATAGTAATGCTGAAAAATGTCCCAAGCACTTATCCTAGTTGCTGGCCTAAACGCGTTCTAACCCAGATGTGATAAACAAGGGAGACAAACAAAAGTGAAAGGACAGCAGCACGGAAATAAGGACAAGGCAAAAACACAGCACAAACAGCACACAGATGGCTCCCTGGTGTGTCCTAAGTGCTCCTTTTCTCCCTTTTTTTCTTTTTTTTTCTTCCACACCTTTTTTTTATTTTTCTTTTATTTTTTTGATATTTTTTCTCAATTAGGAGCACAGGAACAACTACCTCAGGAGGTGGCCGCTCAAACTGATATAAGGTGTGAACTGTGGAAATACACGAGCGTGCTTTAAAAAGCATGCTAGAACTTCGGAGTGCGAAAACCCAATCTTCTGGCCTGAAATTTTTCGTAGATGTCCGTAGATTATTTATTTGCCTGATTTCGACTCCGTATGAGAAAGTTATGGCTGTTTCAAGGAAAGTCCTCCGTATCAGTGTTTTGGTGGAGGCTGAAACAGAAACAGGTGGTGAAACCATGGATGATATGGTGGCGGTGGCTACTGGAGAGGTGGATGGTGATGTAGGGTGATCAAGGACGTGATATATGACACTAAAAAAGGAACACACAAAGACCAACACTTGCACCAGATAGTTAGTATATGGGAAAACAGAGACGATGGTGGTGGTGGCTAGGGTTTGTAGGGGTGCGGTGGATGGATCACGAACTGGACTCAAACACAATCTAAGCCAGCAACCGAACTCGACCTAGGACACCAACTCAACACTACGGACTCTGAAACAGAATTATGCAAAAGGTTAAACACGGTTGTAGGACAGCGGAAAAACCTACGACTACCAATTTTCTTCTTTTTTCGTGGCTTTTCTAGACTCTAGGTATAGGAGAAACAAATATTG
Source organism: Oryza meyeriana var. granulata (assembly GCA_003991445.1). Taxonomy (NCBI): domain Eukaryota; kingdom Viridiplantae; phylum Streptophyta; class Magnoliopsida; order Poales; family Poaceae; genus Oryza; species Oryza meyeriana. The sequence continues at coordinate 34,271 of RYFJ01001058.1, read as the reverse complement.
AATAGGATGGAAAAGATATACCTAACGGGCAACCTTCGCTCTGATACCACTTGATGGCAACGGGGTGCCCGATCTTCCGTTAGGAAAAGATAACTCTCGATTTGGTGGAAATTTGACACTCACGATCCGGCTTCTGATCACCAAGACTCGAACCCTGCAATCGCAGTACCAAATCTTCTCTCGTTATCAACTGTGCGCTGCCCGGTTGACCTCGCCACGAAGGCTAATCCCTACAAGCGAATCGAAGAACACAAGCAAGAACAAGAAAGATTGCAACTCAATTGCAGATGAATGATTATACTCTCGAGTTGGGGTCTCACAAACCGATAAATGGCAAAATTGTTCAAGGACAAAATAATCTAAGCAAAACCCACCTCTAAACAACGATGGCTACTGTATATATAGGAGTTCCATAAGCTTTCCAACAAGTACTCATGGGCCCCGAAAGTCCTTCTAGATCAGCGGCTAGGTCCGTTTGAAATTGATGCTGTCAGGAGGCCCGAATCCGAATCCAAAACGTGCAGAACTTCATCTCTTGCATTCTATGGACCAAAAAGTGACGTGGTGATGTAGGAGTAGACTTGGGTAAGGTCTTGGTTTGGTCCCCAATCAACTTCTTTTATCATCCATATGTTTCTTGCGCTCGGTCTTTTTCCCTTCACCCAAGCAAGTATCTCTACAAACGAGAACACACAAAACTCATGGTGCAGTAACGGCTGTTCAAATATATAACGTATAAATCTTATGTAGAAAGCATGCACCTTTGTTGATGAATACATAAAATTGCTAGGGTCATATCCGAGCTAGTGATGTCTTCATCACTTACCGAGGGTAGTTTATCATCAGTTTGTGCTGCATCGGTTGGGTCCGACCTACTAAACTGCTAGCGATAAATTGTTCCTGTTAGGTTGATAGATTTTATGCAAGCGTCTTATCGGGATGTATAGCCGATAAGTTATCGTACATCACAATTGCATTAGATCTATCGGCTCATCATGGTTCTTTTATTATTATTAATCTGTGCTGCATCAATTGAGTTTGACCTACTAGATTGATAATAATAGATTTATCCTTGTTAAGTCGATGGGTTTTATGCGATGTTTTATCGGAGTGCTTAGCCGATAAGTTATCTTTCTACTAGATAAAGCCAACTGCATTGTCTATTGATTATTATTCTGCATATCTACTCTTTCATCGGCTTCTAGCCGATGTCCAAGTGTTTTCTCGGCAGTCGGCTAGCTTATTATTTGCTTATATTATCATCGATTCTATCATCGGCTTCTTAGCTGATGCGCAAGTGCTGTTGGTAGTCGGGCAGAACGTGAGGACCCGGGCGTGGGCACGAGCGAGGACCCGGGCGGGAGCACGGACGAGGACCTGGGCGCGGGCATAGGCAAGGGCCCGGGCACGGCGCGGGCAGTACCTTAGGTTTATGGCCGATGCTCAAGCATTCCTTCGGCAATCGACTGGTAGGATTCTTATCGGCCGATTGGATCACTGAGCTAATATTTTCTATCTCCTTGTCAATTGCGGGGTCAAATTGACTGACACGCCTACGAACCTCAACATCTTAGGACCTGCACTGGAGCTAAGCAGATCTCCCAGGCCTTCGCGTGTCTATAGACGCCGAACCATATCATCGGCTCGTTCCCGACGCTGCCGGTGATTTTCGGTGTCAACACTTTCACCTTTTGTTCTTTCTGTCGGGATTCCTTCTGCTCGTCGAGGACCTCTGCGACCGCTTCAGCCGAGTCGGCGTATTTGTTCGCCATGTCGAAGAGAGCCCGGACAGAGGATGGTGGCTTCCGAGTGAATTTCATGATGAACGGGGTGTCCTTCACTCCCTTGCGGAAGGCGGTGATGACAGCCTCGTCTCTGATCATTAGGATCTTGTTGCGCTTCTTGGAGAATCTTTTGGTAAAATCGCGTAGAGACTCGTTCTTCTTCTGGTGTAGTTGATATAAATCATGCTCAGAAGATGGCCTCTCATAGGTTCCCTGAAAGTTGGCGATGAACCGCTCCCTGAGTTCTCCCCAGAAACCGATCGACTGCCTCGGGAGCCCTGTCAGCCATGTCCTCGCCGAGTCGGCTAGTGCCACTAGGAGGTAGTTAGCCATGGCTTTATGGTCGCCCCCGGCAGCTCATATTGCCAGGGTGTATATAGTGAGCCAGGAATCGGGGTTGGTTTTGCCATCATATTTCTCTATCCCCGTAGGCTTGAAGCCTGACGGCCAGTCGGCGTCCTGTAGCTCGTGGGTGAAAGCTGGAACGTCTTCGTCTTCGTGAGGGCTCCGGCTCCGATCACAGCGGTTAAATCGCTTGTGGTGGAGGCCGAAATGCTCGTTCTCGTCCTCCAGTCGGCGGCGCTCTTCCTCTTCACGTTGGCGGCATTGATGTCACATATCGGAGGTCGCATTGTAGGCGGACTTGGAGATCTTGGTTGGGCCAGCGATTGTACTGGTGATGTCGCCGATTATCGTTATTGGTGTCGCCGAGAGTCGTTTGGCACGATTCCTTGTGTGGCCGACTTGAGGCAGCCGCCCGACGCCGTGCTGATGTAGATGAGCTGGCTGCCAAAGAACCCGACCTATTGGTCGGTATAATTGTGTCGCCCGACTGTTGTTGCTACTGACAGGCGGCAGCTGTGATCATCGCCTTAATTTTGGCAATAGTCGGGGTGGCCTAGTGATCAGGCCCGAGCTGAAGCGTATCCAGCAGGGTTGCGGTGGCCACGACATTCTGTTGTGGCGTGACGAAGACATCGTGGTCACCGACTTTGGTCTGGAGGATCTGTTGCTGAGTGGCTCACCTAGCCTTGTGTAGCCCGTTGTTGTGGGCCTCGCAGTCAGCTTCCCCCTGTTGTTGTAGTCGGCGTGCCTCCTCCTGCTGTTCCTCTTGTAGTCGGTGCACCTCCAGTGGTGGTGTTGAAGCCATGAAGATCTCACGGGGCAGAAGAAAGCTTGCCACACTGGAGTCCGAACTGGTGTTCGAACCATTATCCGACTTGGAGTCGGAATCCGAGTAGTTTATCGGAGTAAGAACGACTCCGACCTCCCTAGATCCAATCTGAAACGGCGCTTGGCCATATCCAACCTGAATCGCAGGAGATCGGGTTCGTCGTGTAAGATGTAGATCTATGGCGTTGCCGAACCTATGCGGGAGATTGACGATCTCTCCCCTTCTTGGCCCAACCCGGGCTGGCTCAAGGCCTAGCACAAGTCGGACGCCAAAGGGAAGAGTTGTCCCAAAGTTCGGCGAAGAAGAAGATTGTTGCATTGATTTGATGATAGTTGGCGCAGCGTCTTGTGTGCCAACTAGTGCGGAGTCGGCTGGTTCCTCAACCGGTTGGATTGGATCTGCTTCGGCCAAGGTGAGATTGCCGATCTGGTCGGCGATGAAGTCGAGGCTTCCGAAGGATATTGTCTCCTGGGAAGAATTTGTCGACGTCGACTCCGAAAGTGGGATCCATTGAGATTGTTGGTGTAGATCTCGCCGAAGCCCCTACCTGGTGCACCAACTGTCGATGTTTTACACCGGCAATATAACTATAGGGCTACTCGGCAAGGGGAAACTCGGTGGATTGCAAAGGAACACAAGGGGATTTTATACTGGTTCAGGCTCTCGATGTGAGGTAATACCCTACGTCCAGTTATGGTGGTATTCCTTTGAGGTGTTGCGTTGATCAATGATCTTGTATGTTCTTCTGCCCTCAGGGGGCGCCCTGCCTCCCCTTATTACTGGGGGACAGGGGTACAAGATAGGAATCCCAGCCAGATACGGCCAAGGGATTTCCTTCTTAGAGATATACCTTACCCGGCTAAAACTGTATATTCCTTTCTGTACAAGGCAAAATCTACCGGGTGCTATTATATCTCTAATTACAAGTCTTGGCCCATCCTCTATCCGAGTAGCCCATATGCTTGTGATGAGGTACCCGGGGCCCATGGCCTCCACACACCGCTACGCCACTCGCTTGAGGGACAGTGGTTATCGCTATCACCCTTCTAGAACCCACAATGATGAGTATAGTAGCTACCAGAATTCGGAGGCAGAGAACAGTGCTACCATGCAATGCTTAGTGAGGATGCTAAGAGCTATGGACAACGCTCGTGCGGATGTGGTGATCGCAGCTCACGAATGGGAGAATGAGAACCGCACCAAGATCTACAGGTTGCAAAACTAGGTGGATCGCTTGAAGAGAGAGTTGGCATTGGCCAAAGGAGAAGCACCCCCGGAGGAGCCAAGATCCACACCATTGCAACGAAGAGGGTTCGTCTTCCACCACGGATTCAACTAGCACCAAGGACTCGCTTGCTGAATGATCAGGTCCCACTCAGGGTAGTTCCACCTATGGCATATGCTGATGATGCAGAACAAGACTTGGAGGAGTCGGAAGCCAGTATGGCTTCGGAAAGGTCAGGAGATAGTGGAAGTTGCATCCATTCTGAAGTGGAGTGGGGTGATACTCAAGATGATGAAGAGGAACCCAAGAACAACTCTGGTGCAAGAAAAAGCCCTTCGTCCCATTGAGTAGCACCTTAGTAGGAGTTTACCTTAGAGCGTTGTGTTAGCGGTTGTGTGCTTAGGAGATGCTTGTGTGTGTGTGGTTTTGGATGGCGGTTTATGTTAGAGGGTGGTGATGTAACTGCTTAAGTTAGGAGTTTCCTATTGGTGTGGTGTGGGTTTTAAACAACATAAATGTTAATCATTCAGTTCAGATCAATATAAGTGAAAGTTTAAGTAATATGCGTCTATTCTAAGGGCTCTTTTTACTTTTCTCATCTTTGTTCTGATCCTTACAGATGGTGAACACACGCAATGGCAGTAACTAGGATGGCAACACCGGAACCAACAACAACCATGGAGGTGCTCCCAACTGACCGCCACCTTAGGATGACAACCTCACCATAGCACAAGTGCTTGTGAATCAGACCCAGCTCATGAACATGATGTTCCAACAAATGCAAAACCAACAGAACCAGGGATAGCAGCAAGTGCCTCCTCCTCCACCCAGAACAAGCTTGCAGAGTTTTTGCGAGTAAGGCCTCCTACTTTCTCCAGTACAACTAATTCTGTGGAAGCTAGGGATTGGTTGCATACCATTGAGAAGAAGCTGGACTTACTGCAATGCATAGACCAGAAGAAGGTCTTGTTCACGTCACATCAGTTGCATGGCCCCGCATCAGAATGGTGGGACCATTTCCATGCCAACAGAACTGATGGCTAGCCTATCACTTGGGTTGAGTTCACCACTACCTTTAAGAAGACACACATTCTCGCGGGAGTGGTGGCACTCAAGAAGCGAGAGTTCCAGGCTTTGAAGCAAGGGAATCGGTCGGTGACTGAGTTCCTTTATGAGTTCAACCACCCAGCCTGCTATGCACCCGAGGACGTCAACATTGACTCAGAAAGGCAGGAGAAGTTACTGGACGGATTGAACGACGAACTCTCTGTCCAACTGATCTCGAGTGATTATGCTAACTTCTAGAAGCTGGTGGATAAAGCCATTCGACAGGAGGACAAACACAATCGGATGGAGCAAAGAAAGTGCAAGATCGCCAGTTTCAGGGCTCAACAGTCTAGCAGTCAGAGGCCACCAATGGTTGGTCCTCCTCAGCCTCAGCAGGGAGGATCATCCTCGACACCCCGTCCGCAGCGCCAGTTCTACAACTGTAATACGGGCGGCATTGTTAGGGCAAACCATCCTCCCCCTCGGCTAGCTACTGCACCTGCACAAAACCAGCAACCCAAGGAGGAAGCTGGAGGGAAGACATTGAACTGTTACAACTGTGGAGAACCTGGACATTATGCTTCCCAGTGCTCGAATCCCAAGTGCCTCAAGCCAGTTGCACCAGGATAGACCACCAGCAATGTGGTCCAGGCCAGAGTGAACCACATCACGGCAGATGAAGCCCAGACTGCAACAGATGTCGTCTTGGGTACATTCCCTATTAACTCAGTTATTGGAATAGTCTTATTTGTTTCGGGTGCTACACATTCTTCTATGTCAAGGGGTTTTGCAAGGAAACATGGGTTTCAGATAGGAAAGTTGGATCAGTCTATCATGGTTAACACATAGGGAAATCAAATGCATACACCCAGTTTAGCCCCTCTGTGACATTAGAGATTTAGGGCACCCTTTTTTTGGCCGATTTGATTCTGATAAGGTCGGAAGCGATAGATGTCATCGTATGGATGGACTGGTTAACCCAGCACAAAGGTATTATTGATTGTGCCAATAGAATAGTGACCTTGACCCCTAGCTTCGGGAAGAAACTGATCTTCCGTGCCCTTTCTACCTCACCTTCTTCGGCATCTCTGAAACAGACCACCATAGCCGAAATCCCTATGGTACGGGATTATCCTGATGTCTTTCCTTATGATTTACCTGGGATGCCACCCAAGAGAGACATCGAGTTCAGAATAGACCTAGTCCTAGGCACTACCCCTATCCAGAAGAGACCGTATAGGATGGGCGTAAATGAGTTAGCAGAAGTGAAGAAGCAAGTTGAGGAGTTGCTTGCAAAAGGTTATATCAGACCTAGTATGCCGCCTTAGGGAGCACCAGTCATTTTTGTGGAAAAGAAAGATGGAACCCAAAGGATGTGCATGGATTATCGTGCACTCAATGAAGTCACCATCACTAACAAGTATCCTTTGCCTAGAATCGACGATCTATTTGATCAGTTGGAAGGAGCCACAGTGTTCTCCAAGATAGATCTTTGCTCCAGTTATCATCAGTTGAGGATCCGAGAGGAACACATTCCCAAGACCACTTTTACCACTCGGTATGGGGTCTATGAGTGCACCGTCATGTCTTTAGGATTGACGAATGCCCCTGCTTTCTTCATGAATTTGATGAACAAGGTGTTCATGGAGTACCTGGAAAAGTTCATGGTAGTTTTCATTGATGATATCCACATCTATTCCAAGACAAAGGAAGAACATGAGCAACATCTTCGTATAGTTTTGGAGACCCTCGGGCAACATCAGTTGTGCCAACTTCAGTAAGTGTGAGTTTTGGCTTCCGGAGGTGAAGATTCTAGGGCATGTCGTCACCGCCGGAGGAATTGTGGTAGACCCGATCAATGTGGAGTCAGTGACCAAGTGGAAGCAGCCGTAGACAGTTACGGTGATCCAGAGTTTCTTAGGATTGGCGGGATACTACAGCTGGTTCATAGAGAACTTTTCTATAATTGCGAAGCCCATGACCCGTCTACTCCAGAAGGATGTGAAATTTTCATAGACTCCAGAGTGTGAGCAGAGTTTTCAAGAGTTGAAGAAGAAGTTAGTATCCACGCCTGTACTAATCATGCCTGATCCCAAGAAAGGACTTCAAGTTTACTGTGATGTATCCCGACGGGGTTTGGGATGTGTGTTGATGCAAGAAGGAAGAGTGGTGGCATACACCTCATGGCAGTTATGACCCCATGAGAATAATTCTCCTACCCATGATTTGGAACTTGCAGCCATAGTGCATGCTTTAAAGATTTGGAGACACTACCTCATCAGCAACCGCAGTGAAGTCTACACGGATCACAAGAGTCTGCAGTATATCTTCACCCAGCCAGATCTGAACCTTCGACAACAGAGATGGTTGGAGCTGATCAAGGATTACGACATCGAAATCCATTATCATCCGGGGAAAGCCAATGTGGTGGCTAATGCCCTTAGTCAAAAGAGTTACTGCAACACCATCGAAGGTCAATAGTTATCTTCGAATTGTGTAAAGAGTTTGAATGGTTAAATCTGGGATTAGTCAGTCATGGATATTGGAAGCACAACCTACCCTAGTGGATCAAGTCCGAGAAGCTCAGAGCAATGACCCAGACATCCTGGAGATCAAGAAAAACATGAAAAATGGGAAAACTAGTGGGTATCTAGGAGATGAGCAAGGTACAGTATGGTTCGGAGAACGGATCTGTGTACTGGACAAAGAGGAATTGAAGAAGCTGATTTTGGTTAAAGCCCATGGTACTCAATATTCAATCCATCCTAGCAGCACCAAGATGTATCAAGATCTCAAGGAGAAGCTGAATATGTGGCTGTTTGTGATGTATGCCAACATGTGAAGGCCTAGCATCAGATACCTGCAGGATTACTACAACCCCTCAAGGTTCCCGAATGGAAGTGGGAAGAGGTGGGGATGGATTTCATCACCGGATTGCCAAGGACCACGTCAGGATTCGACTCCATATGGGTTGTGGTGGGCAGATGTGGAGGCCATGGGCCCCAGGTACCTCATGACAAGCATATGGGCCACTCGGATAGAGGATGGGCCTAGCCTTGTAATTAGAGATATGATAACCCACAGCAGACTTTGCCTTATACGATAAGGAAAATACAGTCCTAGTTGGGTACGTTATATCTCTAAAATGAGATCCCTTGGCTGTAGTTTGGCTGGGACTCCTACCTTGTAACCCTATCCCCTAGTATATAAGGGGAGGCAGGGCGCCCCCTGAGGGCATACAGATATTAGTCAGAATCATACATCCTCGAAGGAATACACCACAACTAGACATAGGGTATTACCTCACATCGAGGGCCTGAACCAGTATAAACCCCCCGTGTTCCTTTGCAGTCCACCCAGTTTCGATCTGACGAGTAGCCCTATATTCATATTGCCGGTGTAAAACATCGATAGTTGGCGCGCCAGGTAGGGGCTTCGGCGAGATCAACTTCCACAAGCTTGATGGATTCGACAACCGGAGTCGATGGCAACAAATTCTCTCCTGGAGACACGATTACATTCGGAAGCCTTGACTTTGTCGCCGACCAGCTCGGCAACCTCACCTTGGCTGACTCAGACCAGATCCAATCTGCCGAGAAACCAGCCGACTCCGCACCAGTCGGCCCACACGACGCTGCAGTAACCCTCGTCGATTTGCTGCGGCGATCTTCTACTTCCCCGGGTCTCAGGACAACTCTCTCCTTCAGCGTTTGGCTCAGACTTGGCCTTGAGCCGGCCCGGGTCAGGCTAGGAAGGGGAGAGATCATCAATCTCCCATGCAGACTTGATGAAGCCATGGACATCTGCAATCTACATCCCACGCGGTAGACCCGATCCTCTACGGTTCAGTTCGGACATGGCTCAGAGTTGTTCCAGATTGGATCTAGGAAGGTCGGAGTCATCCTTACCCCGATGAACTACTCGGATTCTGACTCCAAGTTGGACAACAGTTCGAACACTAGTTCGGACACCAGTTTGGCGAGCTTCCTTCTGCCCCGAGAAATCTTCATGGCTTCAACCCCTCCGCTGGAGGTATGCCGACTACAACAGGAGCAAGAAGAGGAGGCTCACCGACTACGGCAACAGGAGGAGGCCGAACGTGAGGCTCGCAATGACGAGCTACGTAGGGCTGGGCGAACCGCTCAGCAACAAATCCTCCAAACTAGAGTCAGAGACCACGACGTCTTCATCACACCACAACAGAACGTGGTGGCCGCTGCAACCCTGCTAGATACACTCCAGCTCAGGACTGATCATCATGCCACCCCGACTATAGCGAAGATCAAGGTGATGATTACAGCTGCTGTATGTCAGCAGCACCAGCAGTCGGGTGACACACTTGTACCAACCAACCGGTCGGGTTCTCTAGCGGTAGCTGTCTGCATCAGCACGACGCCAGGCAGCTGGCTCAAGTCAGCCGCATGCGGAGTCACGGCAAACATCTCTCAGAAACAAAAACAACCACAATCGGCGGCGTCCCCAGAACGATCGTCGGTTCAACCAAGACCTCCGAGTCCGTCTGCAAAGTGATATCCGCCAAGATATCAACAATCGGCACCGCCAACGCGAAGACGACGAGCGCCACCGACTGGAGTATGAGTACGAGCGTTTCGGTCTCCACCACGAGCGGTTTAACCACCACGGTTGGAGCCGGATGAAGGAGTACTCTTAGGCTACGATAGTACAAAACAAAACTTTTCTACCGTGCACACCAAGACATCATGCGAGAGAGGGATCATGAATTGTTACCACTAGACGCGCAATGCAGCGGAAGAAGGGTTGGAAAAGCCGGTCCAACTACACGCACGTAGAGGTAGTAGTGGAAGTAGTCAATCACTAGACGCGCAGTGCAACGGAAGAAGGGTTGGAGAAGCCGGTCCAGCTACGCGCGCGTCGATGTAGTAGTGGAAGTAGTCGATCTCCGTGAACAAACTGTGATCAACCACACCACGAGTAGATCTAATCAACGTCGATGCCGATCAATGCCACAACAAGCAGCGCCTCCACCGGTATCCACACGTCCAGGGCTGGAACACCGATTGCAAGTGTACTAGCACTCGTGAGCAGCTAGGGTTTGGCTCGGGAGGTGGCGGCTAGGGTTTGGCTCGAGGTCAACCAAAAACGTGAATCTCCTTAGCCCCTCCCCTCCCTATATATAGACCTCCTCACCTGGGCCTCGTGGACCGAGACCCAATAAGAGTCTACTCAGATCTCTATTCGAATCGAGCCCATATTCGAATCACATTCGAATAAGTGTTCCAACCCATTAAGCGTGTGACCCTATAGATTCACATATATTTTGTCGCGACCCAGAAACGCCTTTCTGGTCACCTTGTTAATAGCAGCCTCTAGCAAGGCATATTAGCCCCAAAATATACGTAAAGATCATATCAGCTGAACCTGTAATGTCCTTATGTACAAATCCCTTTGCCTCACGATATCAATTGAGCTCAAGGCGAGACTTGTGTCATACTCTTAATAGCTCAATCACTCTCTCGATCCTGTGATGGATTACAAACTTGTGACTGACACCTCAATCACCCTAGCATGGCCATGCACTTCCATAATCCATTACATCGAGGGGCCCAGAGATATCTCTCCCGTAAGGAGGGGCAAATTCTATCTTGATCATTCACATCCCACTAAGCAAATCCGAAGACTACTTTTATGACTACCTAGTTATGAGTAGTGTTTAGTAGTCCCAAAATAAGCTACTACGTATGTTGGGAACCATGATGATCTCAAGTCTAAGGACTCTATATAAACACTACTTGAGACTAACTGATGACACATGAAATCTCTGCAGTATCTCATGGCGGGTCTATCCAACATATGTTCACTAACATATGTCCATATTATCGATTTGGTATCTCCATACCATGATCCATGAGACATGATCATCAATCAATACATATGTTGATGTTAGAATCATATTTGTTCCTCATATGATATATGATCAGGGATCATTTAGAAATAGCAACATTTAACATTAAGAGTCTCATGAATAAGTCACGTACTCATTGATCAATAATGATAATGTCTATTTCAAGGAACAAATCAATACATTATAAACATAGCATGTGATATATATAACATCTCCATGTTGCCTCTAGGGCATATCACTAACACCGGAGCCCTCACGAAGATGAAGGCGTACCAGCCTTCACCCAAGAGCTACAAGATGTCGACTGGCCGTCGGGCTTCAAGCCTATGGGGATCAAAAATACGACGGCAAAACCAATCCCGAGTCCTGGATCACCGTATACACCCTGGTGATCCAAGCTGCCGGAGGTGACCACAAAGCCATGGCTAACTACCGCCCAGTCGCCCTGGCCAACTCAGCGAGGACATGGCTAACAGGGCTCCCGAGGCGATCAATCGACTCCTGGGGGGAACTCCGGGAACGCTTTATAGCCAACTTTCAGGGGACTTATGAGCGACCATCTTCCGAACACGATCTGTATCAGCTGCACCAGAGGAAGAACGAGTCTCTCCGTGAGTTCATCAAAAGGTTCGCCGAGAAACACAACTCAATCCCAATGATCAAGGACGAGGTCATCATTGCCGCCTTCCGCAAGGGAGTCAAAGACGCCCCGTTCATCACCAAGTTTACTTGGAAGCCTCCAACCTTTGTTAGGGCTCTCTTCGATATGGTGAATAAGTACACTGACTCAGCCGAGGCGGTCGCTGAGGCCCTCGATGAGAAGAAAGAGTCCCGACAGAAGGACTAAAAGGCTAAAGCCGACAATGAGCCAGCACAGAACAAATCTAACAGCTGCAAGCGGAAGTCGGAAAACGTGGTGGCCAACATGGAGCAGACTCGGTCGCGACCCCCAAGATACAACGAGTACCAGAAGGTGATGAACGGGCTTTGCCCCTTCCACCCCAAGGGTAAACATGTGGCCAAGGACTGCTTCATGCTCAAGAAGTTTGCTTCCAAGCAGGCTTCATCATCTGGCGCCGACAAGGACAAGGACAAGCCAGATTCGGGCCTAGCCAGCGATTATCAAGATCTCCAGGCCGAGCTCAACCATATCTTTGGAGGGCCGTCTGCATACGAGTCCAAGAGGAAGCAGAAGCTAACAGCACGCGACATCAACGCAGTCTCTACAGCAGATGCCCCCCTAGTATTTGCGTTGGTCAGAGATGTCCACCACATTCAACCATGTAGATCACCCAGATCGGGTTTCACACCCAGGACGCTACCCACTCGTCCTGGACCCGGTCATCAAAAATATCAAGTTGAAGAAGGTTCTCATAGACAGAGGCAGCACACTCAATATCCTCTTCGCCAAGACTCTGGATGAGATGAAAATCCCTCGTTTAGAACTGTGGCTGAGTATGGCACCCTTCCACGGGATAATTCCCGGCCTGTCTTCAACACCCCTCGGGTAGATAACTTTGCCGGTCACCTTCGGCACGCGGGATAACTTCCGCATAGAAAACATCTACTTCGAGGTCACCGACTTTGAGGCTGTGTACCATGTGATACTCGGACGGCCGGCGCTCACCAAATTCATGGCGATACCGCACTATACCTACATGGTGCTCAAGATGCTTGGGCCAGCTGGAGTTCTCTCCCTTTGCAGCGACGTCAAGCAAGCCTTCACCTATGACAAAGAGAGTTGCAAGTTGGCCCAGTCGCAAGAGGCAGCAGTCGGACGCGACAGTATTCAGCAAGCCGCCATAGCAGAAGTCAAGGACAACCAAGTTCCGATAAAGAAAACAGCAAAGTCGGGAATTTCAGCGGACTTTGACACGAAGTAGATCCCCCTGAACCCTTCCAACCACTCCAAGACTGCTCTAGTCGGGACCAGACTCGATCCCAAATAGGGACACGTGCTTGTCACCTTCCTCTAGGCAAACAAGGACATCTTCGCCTGGAAACCTGCTAACATTCCTGGGGTACCAAGGGAGGTGATCAAGCAATGGCTATGGCGCTTCGCATAGGACCGCAAGGATGCTATTCGGGAGGAGATAACCAAGCTCCTCGCAGCTGGGCTCATCAAAGAGGTCTACCACCCGGATTGGCTGGCAAACCCAGTCCTGGTCCGAAAGAAAAAGGTAAATGGAGCATGTGCGTCGACTACACCGATTTAAATAAGGCATACCCCAAAGATCCATTTGGTCTACACAGAATAGATCAGGTGGTGGACTCAACCGCGGGGTGCGAACTTCTCAGTTTTCTCGACTGTTACTCGGGATACCACCAAATCAGCCTAAAGGAGGAGGACTGCCTAAAGACGTCTTTCATCACGCCGTTTGGCGCATACTGCTACATCACTATGCCATTCGGTTTGAAAAACACTGAAGCAACGTATCAACGAGCAATTCAGTGATGTCTACACACTTAGATCAGGTGCAACGTGGAAGCATATGTCGATGACGTGGTGATCAAGACAAAGTCCAAAGAAGACCTTATCGCTGACTTGGAGGAAACCTTCCAAAATCTTTGAAGATTCAAGATGAAGTTGAACCCGGAAAAGTGAGCCTTTGGTGTGCCATCCGGCAAGCTACTCGGCTTCATCATATCGCATCGCGGCATCGAGGCCAATCCAGAGAAAATCAACGCAATCATGAACATGGCACCCCCGACTAACCAGAAGGACATCCAGAAGCTGACAGGCTGCATGGCGGCACTCAACCGATTTATTTCCCGACTGGGCAAACGGGGCATGCCCTTCTTCAAGCTACTAAAGAAAGCAAATAATTTTCAATGGACTCCCGAAGCCCAACAAGCCTTTGAAGACTTCAAGAAATTTCTCACATCACCACCAGTGTTGGCATTGCCTATGCCCCAAGAGCCATTAATGCTATATCTAGCAGCAACCACTCAGGTAGTCAGCACGGTGCTGGTGGTCGAGTGATCCGAACTAGGTCATATACAAAAAGTTCAACGGCCAGTCTACTTCATCAGTGAGGTCCTTGCCGACTCCAAGATGAGATATCCGCAGGTCTAGAAGCTGCTCTATGGCCTACTCATCACTGTCTGGAAGCTGGTGCACTATTTTCAGTCACATCAAGTCACGGTGGTCACATCATATCCACTCGGGGACGTCCTATATAATCGCGAGGCCACTAGCCGAATAGCTAAATGGGCGCTCGAGTTGATGGCTTTCAACATCACCTTTCAGCCACGGATAGCAATCAAATCACAAGCTCTAGCCGACTTCGTGGCCGAGTGGACAGAAGTTCAAATGAGTACAACAACAGAGAAGCTAGAGTACTGGACAATGCACTTCGATGGTTCTCTACGGATCGGTGGCGCCGGGGCCGGCATTGTACTGACGTCACCCACCAGCGAAAAACTCAAGTACGTTCTCCAAATTCACTTTCCGGCTTCCCACAATGTTGCCGAGTACGAGGTACTCATCCACGGGCTCCACATTGCTGTATCACTCAGCATCCGTTGACTTGTTGTGCGTGGAGATTCCCAACTCGTGGTCAACCAAGTCATGAAAGACTGGACATGTCTCGACGATATCATGGCAGCGTACTGTCAGGAGGTCCGAAAGGTGGAAAACAAGTTCGACGGGTTGGAGATAACCCATGTCCTACAACAATACAACGATGCTGCAGACGAACTGGCTAAAATGGGATCCAAGAGAGAAGTGGTCCCAACTGGGATCTTTGTCGAGCAACTAATGGAGCCGTCAGTCAAGAAGAAACCAGTGCTAGAGCAGTCGAGAGCTGAACCTACCCCAGCAACAGACGAAATACTGATCATATCTCAAGATTGGCGGACTCTTGTTCTCAAATTCCTCCTGGATGATGAACTCCCAGAAGACCGCAATAAAGCCGAACAAATCAAACGTCAAAGCAAAAGTTTCCTAGTCATCGGAGAAGACCTATACCGAAGAAGTGCATCCAGTGTCCTCATGCGCTGTGTCACACCCGACGAGGGCAAGCAGATTCTGCAATCGATCCACTCGGGCATATGTGGCAACCATGCTGCACCTAGGAATTAGTCGGAAAGGCTTACAGGCAGGGATTTTTCTGGCCAACAACAGTAACAGATGCAAAAGACATAGTTCGCACATGCGAGGGTTGCTAGTTCTATGCACGACAAACAAATCTTCCAACCCAAGAACTCCAAACAATCCCAATCTCTTGGCCCTTTGTAGTATGGGGGGCTTGACATGGCCGGGCCTTTCAAGAAAGTGCCAGGAGGGTTCACACACTTGTTCTTCACAGTGGATAAATTCACCTAGTGGATTGAGGCAAAACCTGTTGCTACCATAACAGCGGCACGAGCAAAGGACTTCATCACGAGTATACTATACTGATTTGGGGTCCCTAACCGCATCATCACAGACAACGGTACTCAGTTCACGGGCGGCGTCTTTCAAGATTTCTGTGATGACTTCGGCATCAAGATCTGTTATGCATCTGTGGCGCACCCGTCCAGCAATGGGCAGGTCGAGCATGCTAATGGCATGGTCTTACAAGGTATCATGGCTAGGATATTCGACCGACTACAACCATACGTGGGCCGGTGGGTACAAGAACTCCCATCCGTTCTTTGGTCTCTAAGAACCACGGTTAGTTGGGCAAGAGGGCAATCCCCTTTCTTTCTGGTCTATGGTGCTGCGGCTGTGCTACCAACCGAGTTAGAGTTCGGCTCCCCGTGAGTTCGGGCTTACTCAGAAGACATCTCAAAGAAAACCCGATTGGTCGAACTAGATCAGTTGGAAGAAGTGAGGGATATCGCAACAATCAAGTCGGCAATGTATCTTCAAGGCCTCCGTCACTACCACAATCGCAATGTCCATGGCCGCACCTTTTTGGTCGGAGATCTCGTCTTGAGAAAAATACAGACCACCAAAGACAGGCATAAACTATCCCCAATATGGGATGGGACGTTCATTATAGCCGAGGTTACACGGCCAGGCGCCTTTCGACTGAAGACCGAAGACGGTGCCCTCGTCAGCAACTCATGGAATATAGAACAGCTACGTCCTTTCTATACCTGAGTTTGATACATTCCCATGTGTACAATTTTTCTCTGACTCACTACGCCGCTTGAATAAACCGAGTAGTGAGGCAGGGGGCTGCATGTATTTTATGTGCTTTGTCAATAATATACGAGCCTGTTTTGCTTAAGTTATGAAGTTTTGCAATGACTTTGTTATGTTTGCCCGAGTACAGCTTTCTGCAGTGAACGATTTTATTAAGTTCCTATAGACTAACTCGGCGTAGACTATATAGTCGGGTAAAGCTGATGATAACTAAGTCAGAACTTAGAGCTTGCTGGCACTGCACATATATTTACACATGTCCTTACAAAAAGTTTGTACACATCGACAGGATGATGGACTGTTCTTACATACCCAGGTCTCGAGTGATCACCTCTGCAATCAGCCACCTAGGCTATCAACTCCAGCACCTCCTCAGGTGTCGTCTCCTTGGTGAATCCCTCTCCGATGGCTTCAACATCTGCCCTGGGTGTGAGTGCCATGGGCCCCGGGTACCTCACGACAAGCATATGGGCCACTCGGATAGAGGATGGGCCTGGCCTTGTAATTAGAGATATAGTAATCCCTAGCAGACTTTGCCTTGTACGATAAGGAAAACACAGTCCTAGTTGGGTGCGTTATATCTCTAAGAGGAGATCCCTTGGCCTAATCCGGTTGGGACTCCTACCTTGTAACCCTGTCCCCCCACTATATAAGGGGAGGCAGGGCACCCCCTGAGGGCAGGTTGAGTTGGTTCACTTGAATCACCACCACAAATCCTCAAAGGAATAACACCACAACTGGACGTAGGGTATTACCTCGCATCGAGGGCCTAAACCAGTATAAAATCTTCTGTGTTTCTTTGCAATCCACCAAGTTTCCATCCGCCGAGTAGCCCCATATTCATATTGCCGGTGTAAAATATCAACAGTTGGCACGCCAGGTAGGGGCTTCGGCGAGATCTACATCTACAAGCTCGATGGATCCAGCAACCGGAGTCGACGGCGGCAAATTCTCCCCTGAAGATATAATCTCATTCGGAAGCGTCGACTTCGTCGCCGACCAGATCGGCAACCTCACCTTGGCCGACTCGGACTCGATCCGATCTGCCAGGGAACCGGCTGACTCCGCGCCAGTCGGCCCACACGACACTGCAGCAACCGTTGCTGACTTGCTGCGGCAATCTTCATCTTGTCCAGGTCTCGGGACAACTCTTTCCTTCGGTGTTCGACCTGGACTCGACCTTGAGCCAGCCAAGATCGAGCTAAGAAGGGAAGAGATCGTCAATCTCTCGTACAGACTCGGCAACGCCGCGGATATCTTCAGACAACATCCGATGCGGCAAACCCGATCCTCTGGAGTTTGACTCGGATACAGCCCAGAGCCGCTTGAGATCGGATCTAGGGAGGCCAGAGTTATAATCACCCCCATCAACTATTCCGACTACGACTCTCAGTCGGACTATGACTCTTAGTCGGATTCCGACTCTAAGTCGGACAGCAGTTCGGCAAGCTTCTCCTCGCCACGAGAAATCTTCATGGCATCCAAAGGCTCTACTCCTACTCAGGAATCACGCCGACTACATGAGCAACAAGGGGAGGAGGCCTGCCGACTGCGAGAACAACTGGAGGAAGAAGCAAGATGCCTGCATGACCACAACGACGACCTACACAGGGCTGGGCGAACCACTCAGCAACAACCCCTCCAAACAAAAGTCGGCGACCATGACGTCTTCAGCAAGCCACAACAGAACGTCGTGGCCACCGCAACCCTACTGGACATGGTCTAGCTTGGGCCTGATCACCAGGCCACCCCGGCCATCGCAAAGATCAAGGCTATGATCACCGCGGCCGCTTGTCAACATCACCAACAGTCGGGCAACACACTCATACCGACCAATCAGTTGGCTTCCCCTGCGGCAGTCTCATCTACCTCAAAGCGACGTTGAGCGGTCCGCTGTAGTTGGCTGCACACGAAGTCATGCCAAACGCCACTCGGCAACCCCAACAACAACCGGCGGCATCGAAGCGACCGTCGGGACGATCAGGACCTCCGAGACTGACTACGGCGCGACCTTCGGCAAGACATCATTGCTTGGGGCTGTGAACGAGAAGAAGATGAGCAACACCAACTGGAAGACAAGAACAAGAATTTCGGCCTCCACCACGAGCGGTTTCGCCACCGTATTCGGAGTTGGAGCCCTCATGAAGATGAAGGTATACCGGCCTTTACCCAGGAGCTACAACAGGTCAACTGGCCATTGGGTTTCAAGCCTACAGGCATCGACAAATACGACGACAAGACCAATCCCGAGACCTGGCTCACGGTCTACACTCTGGCGATCCGAGCAGCTGGAGGAAATCACAAAGTCATGGCTAACTACCTCCCAGTCGCTTTAGCCAACTCAGCGAGGACATGGCTAACAGGACTTCCTAAGCAATCAATCGGCTCTTGGGGAGAACTCCGGGAATGCCTCATCGCCAACTTCCAGGGAACATACGAGAGGCCATCTTCCGAGTACAACCTGTATCAGTTACATCAAAGGAAGAATGAGTCTCTTCGTGACTTCATCAAGAGGTTCTCTGAGAAGAAGAATTCAATCCCAATGATGAAGGATGAGGTCGTCATCGCTGCCTTTTGAAAGGGAGTCAAAGACACCTCGTTCATCAACAAATACACGTGGAAGCCTCCTAACTCTGTCAAGGCTTTATTCGACATGGCGAACAAGTACGCCGACTTGGCCAACGCTGTTGCTGAGGCCCTCGATGACAAGAAGACACCCTGACAGAAGAAGTGGGAGGGCACCGACGATGCGGTCCCAACTAAAGCTGGGAATCGCAAACGCAAGTCAGATGGCCTCATTGTGGCAGTCGGTTACAACTGTCATCGACCTCCTACAACTGAAGATTATCAGAACAACAAGTGACATGCTCGGGGGCTCACAAGCTCAAACGCAAGGATGGGCCAGTTTCAGATATGCATGACAGGAACTCAGGGCTATGAGCCTATCTCCTACGCCCGGGGGCTGGACCAGTCTGCCAAGATATGCTCGGGATGCTCCATGAGGGCTACTAACCAAGCGCTTGCACCAGTCGGGACGTCAACTTCCCCGACTACGCTCCATGTGAGTTAACAACCGACCTCCGGCGTTACTCGGGGGTCATACACCACTCGGTTGGATGAGGTACGCCCCATGAGGGTCGCCAGCCGAATCCTATGCTAATGCAAGGTTCGGGTACCTTATTCGGCTAATATAATCGACCTCCGGCGCCAGTCGGGGCTCGTGTACTACTCGACTAAGTAGGGTATGCCCCATGAGGGTTGCCAGCTGAATCCTACGCTAATGCTAGGTTCGGGTATCTTATTTGGTCACAACTCTGTCAGATCGTGTACGCCCCATGAGGGTTGTCAGCCGAATCCTATGCTAATGCAAGGTTCGGGTACCTTATTTGGCTAATATAATCGACCTCTGGCGCCAGTCAGGGCTCGTGTACTACTCGGCTAAGTAGGGGTACACCCCATGAGGGTCGCCAGCTGAATCCTATGCTAAGGCTAGATTCGGGTATCTTATTTGGTCACAACTCTGTCAGATCGGGTACACCCCATGAGGGTCACCAGCTGAATCCTATGCTAATGCAAGGGTCGAGTACCTTATCTGGCAATAACTCTGTTGGATAGGGTACGCCCCATGAGGGTCGCCAGCCGAACCCTCTGCTAATGCGAGGTTTGGGTACCTTGTTCGGCTTTACCCAAGTCAGAGAAGACTTACATCGTCAAAGCGCATCCGGGGTTCTCATGCACCGCGTCACACCTGAGGAGGGCAAGCAGATCCTGCAATATACCTACTCAGGCTTCTGTGGCAACCAGGTTGCATTCAGAACGTAAGTCGGAAAGGCTTGCGAATAAGGATTTCTCTAGCTGATTGCGGTTACCGACACCAAAAAACTCATCCTGACATGCGATGGATGATACTTTTATAGAGCTATGCTGGGTAGGTCGGTTCAGGTCGGCTTATTTGGTAGCAGCCACCAAGATATGAGTTCCTACAGTAGCATGCTCCATGTGGGCCGCCCGCAGGCTGAGTTGAAATTATAACACTGGTGCTACTAACAGGAGCCGATGAGGTAAACAGATAAGCTTCATGAGAGCCTTATTGCTAAACATATATGTTTGGATATCAGTTTTATCCACCAGGTCTCAAGGATATATCCTTACAAGGATCACAAGCTGGTCTTCATTAAAATTGGGGATGCAGGTATCTTTCTCAAGTACACCTGATCACGCAATGGATTTAATTTCATAAAGTGGTACTCGGCCTACATGCTTGGCCAACAGTTGCCATGAGCAACATTATTCCAGCCGACATGACGCTGAAGAGTCTAACTTTCGAGTAGTGCACTACTCGGGAGAGACTATAAATATATTCCCGCTGACATGACGCGGAGGAGTCTAACCTCTGGGTGGGACGCCACTCGGGAAAGACTATAAACCCCCTTTCCAGCTGACATGATGCTGACGTGTCCCATATACGAGTAGCATCCTACTTGGCAAGACTATAAACACCCATTCCAACTGACATGAAGTCGAAGAGTCCTACATACGAGTAGTTCCCTACTTGGCAAGACTATAAATCATATTGCGGTTGACATGATATAGAAGAGTCTCATATACCAGTAGTAATCTACTTGGGAAAGACTTCCAGGTTAAAGATCTTTGACTTTATGTTTAATTGTCTTCACAATTAAGCACAAAGTCGGGGGCTACACCTAATAGATGCGCCTATTCGGTGCACACTATTCATACATCTACATGAAGCCCTTCATAGCCTCGCTGCCAGCTGACATGAAGTAGGACTCGGGAGAAGAAGCACTCGGACAAAGAGTACTCGGGAGCAATGCACTCAGGAAGACTTCACCGTGGAGGATGAGCACTCGGCATTAGCTGTGACTCAACAATGAAGGTCTCAGGGGCTACTGTGGGTGCCATGGGCCCTGGGTACCTCATGACAAGCATATGGGCCACTCGAATAGAGGATGGGCCTAGCCTTGTAATTAGAGATATAGTAATCCCTAGCAGAATTTGCCTTGTACGATAAGAAAAACACAGTCCTAGTTGGGTGCGTTATATCTCTAAGAGGAGATCCCTTGGCCGTAATCTGGTTAGGACTCCTACCTTGTAACCCTGTCCCCCCAGTATATAAGGGGAGGCAGGGCTCCCCCTGAGGGCAGGTTGAGTTGGTTCACCAAAATCACCACCACAAATCCTCAAAGGAATAACACCACAAATGGATGTAGGGTATTACCTCGCATCGAGGGCCTGAACTAGTATAAAATCTTCTGTGTTCCTTTGCAATCCACCGAGTAGACCCATATTCATATTGACGGTGTAAAACATCGACACTGTGGTAGATTGACTTGGTTATCGCCAGGGTTTGGGCCATGCCAACAACAACATGCTCGTCCGAGTACCTCTTCAGGATACTCAGAGCTTCGCTAAGGCGCGCCGCACTTGGGAGACTGTGTTGGAGCTGGTTCCCCACGTAGTGAGGATCCATGATGTCAAGGAGCCCTTTAACAGACTCGGCAAGGATCTCCCTTGACTCCTTGATGACCTTTATCTCCTCTGCAAAAGCCTGAAACTGGATTTGGGCATTGGCTGTAGCAGCTGCCCGGGTTCACCAACAAGTAAACTTGTTAGGAAGAATTGCAGACAGAGTACTTAATAGATTGGTTAAGATCATTGTCAGAGCAGAGACTTACTTTCGTAGTCGGCCTCCCATTTGGCTTTGGCCTTCTCCAGTTCAACCTTTTCTTGCTCAAGCTTGGCGTTGGCCCTCTCCAAGTCGGCCTTGTCATTTTCGAGCTCAGCTTTGGCCCTCTCAGCCTCCTTCAGCTAGTTTTCCCCTTCTGTTCGGGTCTTTACCTCAGCTTTGAGGGCTGCACGTCAGAATGGTCAAGAACCCGAGACTGCAGTTAGGACACAACTAGGCAGTCAAAAACAACCAAATTGAAGAAATATGCATCGGGTTTAGTCGGGAAGACAGATACGGGAGACTTACTTCCGATCTTCTTGGCTAGAGCCCAGTTTTCATCCCTGAGCTGGTTAATGACTCCCCTCAGCCAAGTCTCCCTCTCCTGGCTCGACCGCTCCAACTCGGCCTTCAAGGTCTGGAGTTGACCTCAGTGTTGGAGTTGGGGGGCAAACTGGGTCAGGACTTCGTTCATCCTCTCTGAGCGGTCAACAATTTCTGCTCGGGGAAAAATAGAGCAAAGCGGAGTCAGGCATCAGAACCCTCATACATGGAAGACTGCCAAGACTTCAATATGGCAAAAATCATACCTGGACCCCCACGGGACACAGCGATGTGTGGCACGAAGCAAGTCTTCGGCTCCTTCTCCGCCCGCAACCTCGTCGTGCTTGTACTCCACCTTTTTTCGCGGTTCCATCGGGGGCTTACCCAGCGGAATGTCCTCGGGAATTTGTGGGGGAGGAGCTCAAGCCTGGGGAGCTCCGCCCCCCCCCTCTCTGAACGACGATGATGACAACGATGACATGGACGGCGATGGGGGCGGGGTCCTAGCCCTCAATTACAGCGGCTGCTGGGGGGGGGCATCAGAGAATGGTCAGTGGGTGGAGCAACAGCTTCGACATTACCCCCTGGTCGGCCAACGGGTCGGCGGCTCTGCAGTTGTCGATGCTTTTTTACACCGGCAATATGACATAAATACTGGGGCTACTCATCAGATTGAAAACGTCACTGGATGCAAAGGAACACGGGGAGAATTGTATATTGGTTCAGATTCTCCTTCTCCGGCCCTCGAATGTGAGGTAATACCCTACATCTAGTTGTGGTGTATTCCTTTGAGGATGTGTGTCGTTCTGATCAACTCATGCCCTCAGGGGGCGCCCTGCCTCCCCTTATATACTAGGGGACAGGGGTACAAGGTAGGATTCCCAGCCGGATTACAGCCAAGGGATTCCCCTAGAGATATAACCTACTCGACTAGGACTGTAATATTCCTTATCGTACAAGGCAAAGTCTGCCGGATTCTATCATATCTCTAATTACAAGACTAGGCCCATCCTCTATCCGAGTGGCCCATATGCTTGTGATGAGGTACCCGGGGCCCATGGCCTCCATAGTAGCCCCTGAGACCTTCATAGTTGAGTCACAGCTGATGCCGAGTGTGGAGGCTGGCTCAAGTCAGCTACACGAAGAGTCACGGCAAACATCACTCGACGACACCAATAACAACAATCGGCAGCGTCATCAGTACGATCGCCGGCCCAACCAAGACCTCCGAGTTCGTCTACAACATGACCTCCGACACGATGTCAATGCCCGGCGCCGCCAACACGAAGAAGAAGAGCGCCGCCAATTGGAGGATGAGAACGAGCGTTTCGGTCTTCACCACGAGCGGTTTAACCGCCGTGGTCAGAGCCGGAGCCCTCACGAAGACGAAGGCGTTCCAGCTTTCACCCACGATCTACAGGACGTCGACTGGCCGTCGAGTTTCAAGCCTACGGGGATCGAGAAATACGATGGCAAAACCAACCCCAAGTCCTAGCTCACCATATACACCCTGGCAATTCGAGCTGCTGGGGGTGACCATAAAGCCATGGCTAACTACCTCCCGGTCACCCTGGCCGATTCAGTGAGGACATGGCTAACAGGGCTCCCGAGGCAGTCGATTGGTTCCTTGGGAGAACTCAGGGAGCGGTTCATCGCTAACTTTCAAGGGACCTACGAGAGGCCGTCTTCTGAGCATGATCTATACCAACTACACCAGAAGAAGAATGAGTCTCTACGTGTGTGGAGGCCATGGGCCCCGGGTATCTCATTACCAGTACATGGGCCACTCGGATAGAGGATGGGCCGGACCATGTAATTAGAGATAAGATAGTACCCGGCAGGCTGTACCTTGTATAATAAGGAAACATAGTCCTAGTCGGATAGGATTCTATCTCTAAGAAGGAAATCCCTTGGTCGTATCCGACTGGGATCCTTATCATGTACCCCTGTCCCCTAATATATAAAGGGAGGCAGGGCGCGCCCTCAAGGCAAGGACAACAAGAACAACCAGATCATCGATCCACATACACCTCAGAGGAATAACACCTCAACTGGACGTAGGGTATTACCTCATCTTGAGGGCCTGAACCAGTATAATTCTCTTGTGTTCCTCTGCAGTCCACCGAATTCACCCTCGCCGAGTAACCCCATAGTTTTATTGCCGGTGCAAAGCATCGACAACGTGACTTTACCAAGAGGTTCTCCGAGAAGCGCAACCAGATCCCAATGATCAAAGACGAGGCCATCATCGCCGCCTTCCGCAAGGGAGTAAAGGACGCCCCGTTCGTCGTGAAGATCACTCGGAAGCGTCCAGCCACCGTCCGGGCTCTCTTTGACATGGCAAATGAATATGCCGACTCGGTTGAAGCGGTCGTAGAGGCCCTTCACAAGAAGAAGGAGCCTAGCAGAAGGACTAGAAGGCGAAAGCCGACAACGAGCCATCACAAAATAAGATCGGCAACCGCAAGCGGAAATCGGACAACGAGGTGGCCAACATGGAGTGAACTCGGTCATGGCCCCAACACAACAACGACTACCAGAAAGTCATGAATGGGCCTTGCCCCTTCCACCCCAAAGGCAAGCATGTGGCCAAAGATTGGTTCATGCTCAAGAAGTTTGCTTCCAAGCAAGCTTCATCATCTGGCGCCGACAAGAGCAAAGACAAGCCAGATCAAGATCCGGCCGTTGATTTTCAAGATCCCCAGGCTGAGCTCAACCACATCTTCGGAGGGCCGTCTACGTATGACTCTAAGCGCAAATAGAAGCTAATAGCATGCAACGTCAATGCAATCTCTATAGTAGACGCCCCCCAATATTTGCGCTGGTCAGAGACGTCCATCACGATCACCCACACCGATCATCCAGATCGGTTTTCGCACCTGGGATGCTATCCACTCGTCCTAGACCCGATCGTGAAGAACATCAAGTTGAAGAAGGTTCTCATAGACCCTGGACGAGATGAAGATTCCTTGTTCAGATTTACGGCCGAGTATGATGCCCTTCCACGGGATAATTCCTGGCCTATCTTCAACTCCACTCGGGCAGATAAACTTGCCGGTCACCTTCGGCACGCGGGATAACTTTCGCACAGAAAACATCTACTTTGAGGTCGCCGACTTCGAGACCGTGTACCATGCGATACTCGGACGACCTGTGCTTGCCAAATTAATGGTGGTACCGCACTATACATACATGGTGCTCAAGATGCCAGGGCCAGCAGGGGTCCTCTCCCTCCACAGTGATGTCAAGCAAGCCTTCACCTGTGACAAGGAGAGTGGCGAATTGGCTCAATCACAAGAGGCGGCAGTCAGGCGCAACAGCATTTGGCAAGCCGTCACAGCCGAAGTCGAGGAAGACCTAGTTCCGGCCAAAAAAGCAGCGAAGTCAGGAATTTCAGCGAACTCTGACACGAAGAAGATCCCCCTGGACCCTTCCGACCCCTCCAAGACTGCTCTAGTCGGGACCGGACTCGACCCCAAATAGGAAGTCGCGCTCGTCACCTTCCTCCAAGCCAACAAGGATATCTTTGTGTGGAAACTGTCTGACATGCTAGGTGTACCAAGGGAGGTTATCGAGCACGCCCTCAACGTGAAGACAAACGCCAAGCCAGTCAAGCAACAGCTGTGGCGCTTCGCTCAAGACCGTAAAGATGCTATTCGGGAGGAGATAACCAAGCTTCTCGCAACCGGGCTCATCAAAGAGGTCTATCACCCAGATTGGCTGGCAAACCCAGTTCTGGTCCAGAAGAAAAATGGTAAATGGCGCATGTGCATCGACTACATCGATCTCAACATGGTGTGCCCCAAGGATCCATTTGGTTTACCAAGAATAAACCAGGTTATGGATTCAACTGCGGGGTGCGAACTTCTCAACTTTCTCGACTGCTACTTAGGATACCATCAAATCAGCCTGAAGGAGGAGGACTGCTTAAAAAGTCTTTCATCACACCGTTTGGAGCGTACTGCTACATCACTATGCCATTCGGTCTGAAAAACACTGGAGCAACGTATCAACGCGCAATTCAGCAGTGTCTGCACACTCAGATCGGGCGCAATGTGGAAGCCTACGTCGATGACGTGGTGATCAAGACCAAGTCCAAAGAAGACCTCATCGCTGATCTGGAAGAAACCTTTCAAAATCTTCGAAGATTCAAGATGATGTTGAATCCGGAAAAGTGCGCCCTCAGTGTGCCATCCGGAAAGTTACTCGGCTTCATCGTCTCGCATCACGGCATCGAGGCCAACCTGGAGAAAGTAAATGCAATTATGAACATGGCTCCCCCGACTAACCAGAAGGACGTCCAGAAGCTGACAGGCTGCATGGCGGCACTCAGCCGGTTTATTTCCCGACTGGGCGAACGGGGCATGCCCTTTTTTAAGCTACTGAAGAAAGCAGACAATTTCCAGTGGACTCCCGAAGCCCAGCAAGCCTTCGAAGACTTCAAGCAATTTCTCACATCACCCCCGTGTTGGCGTCACCCATGCCCCAAGAACCGCTACTGCTATATCTGGCGGCAACTACTCAGGTAGTCAGCACGGTGTTGGTGGTTGAGCGATCCGAACAGGGTCACATCCAAAAAGTTCAACGGCTAGTCTACTTTGTCAGTGAGGTCCTTGCCGACTCAAAATAAAGATATCCGTAGGTCCAAAAGCTGCTCTATGGCCTACTCATCACTGTCCGGAAGCTGGTGCACTATTTCCAAGCACATCAAGTCACGGCGATCACATCATTTCCACTCGGGGACGTCCTGCATAACCGCGAGGCCACTGGCTGAATCGCTAAATGGGTGCTCGAGATGATGGCGTTCGACATCACCATTCAGCTGCGGACAACAATCAAATCACAAGCTCTAGCCGACTACATGGCTGAGTCGACAGAAGTTCAAATGCCTACATCAACATCGAAGCTAGAGTATTGGACAATGTACTTCAACGGTTCTCTATGGATCGGCGGCGCCGAGGCTGGCGTCGTACCGACGTCCCCCACCGGCGAAAAACAGAAGTACGTTCTAGAAATCCACTTCCCAGCTTCCCACAACATCACCGAGTACGAGGCACTCATCCACGGGCTCCGCATCGCTATATCACTCGGCATTCATTGATTGGTTATGCCTGGAGACTCTCAACTCGTGGTAAACCAAGTTATGAAAGACTAGACATGTCTCGACGACACCATGGCGGCATACTGTCAAGAGGTCTGCAAGCTGGAATGCAAGTACGACGGGCTAGAGATAACACATGTCCTACGACAATACAATGATGCTGCAGATGAATTGGCAAACATGGGATCAAAACGAGAGGCAGTCCCGACAGGGATCTTTGTCGAGCAACTTATTGTCGATGCTTTGCACTGGCAATAGAACTATGGGGCTACTCGGCGAGGGTGAATTCGGTGGACTGCAAAGGAACACAAGAGAATTATACTGCTTTAGGCTCTCAAGGTGAGGTAATACCCTACGTCCAGTTGAGGTGTTATTCCTCTGAGGTGTATGTAGATCGATGATCTGGTTGCTCTTATTGTCCTTGCCCTGAGGGGCGCCCTGCCTCCCTTTATATACTAGGGGACAAGGGTACCTGATAAGGATCCCAGTCGGATACGACCAAGGGATTTTCTTCTTAGAGATAGAATCCTATCCGACTAAGACTATGTTTCCTTATTATACAAGGTACAGCCTGCCGGGTGCTATCTTATCTCTAACTACATGGTCCGGCCCATCCTCTATCCGAGTGGCCCATGTACTGGTAATGAGGTACCTGGGGCCCATGGCCTCCACAGTAGCCCCTGAGACCTTCATAGTTGAGTCATAGCTGATGCCGAGTGCTCATCCTCCACGGTGAAGGTTGCCCGAGTGCGGTGCGCCCGAGTACTCTTTCTCCGAGTAAGTCTTCTCCCGAGTCCAGCTTCATGTTAGCTGGCAGCGAGGCTATGAAGGGCTTCATGTAGATATATGAATAGTGTGCACCGAATAGGCGCACCTATTAGGTGTAGCCCCCAACTTTGTGCTTAATTGTGAAGACAATTAAACATAAAGTCAAAGATCTTTAACCTGGAAGTCTTTCCCGAGTAGATTACTACTAGTATTTGTGACTCTTCGGTATCATGTCAACCGGAATGAACTTTATAGTCTTGCCGAGTAGGATGCTACTCGTATATGGGACTCTTCAGCGTCATGTCAGCTGGAAAAAAGGGTTTATAGTCTTTTCCGAGTGGCGTCACACTCAAAAGTTAGACTCCTCCGCATCATGTCAGCGGGAAAAGATATTTATAGTCTCTCCCGAGTAGTGCACTACTCGAAAGCTAGACTCTTCCGCATCATGTCAGCAGGTAAAATGTTGCTCATGGCAACTGATGGTCACGCATGTAGGCCGAGTACCACTTTATGAAAATAAATCCATGGCGTGGTTAGGTGTACTCGAGAAAGATACCTGCATCTCCAATTTTAATGAAGACCAGCTTGCGATCCTTATAAGGATGTATCCTTGAGACCTGGTGAATAAAACAGATATCCAAACATGTATGTTTAGCAATAAGGCTCTCATGAAGCATATCTATTTACCTCATCGGCTCCTGTTAGCAGCACCAGCACTATAATTTCAACTCAGCCTGCGGGCGGCCCACATGGAGCATGATACTGTAGGAACTCATATCTTGTTGGCCCGGTGCGGACTGTGTAGGCCCAAGCCCATTTAGTCGGCATCGGTTATAAAAAGACGGGGAGAGAGAAAACGATTCCGTCATCTTCCCCAAATCAGCCAATCTCTTCATCTTCCACCTTTGCGCCCAACTTTTCGCCTCTCGCCCGGCTAGGGTTAGCGGCTGCTATTCCCCACCCGAACTCGGGCGATTTCAATCCTCCCCGTTTGCTCCAAGCCCCCGATTTGCTTTTCCCCAAATCTCATCGCCTCCAGTCATGCTGAAGGTTTCGGATCTTGCGGGGGCGCCGGGAAGTTCTTGGCTGGTGTCGGATTGTGGCTCGGTGAAGCTGAAGCAGCTGGAGAGTGAACTGAAGTTGCCCAGCCAAGAGGTGATTCACTGGCGGCCGGCCAGGGATGAGTCGAGCCCGAATCCCCGACCCGGAGAAACGGTAGTCTTTGCCTCTTTTTTTGATCGAGGCTTGTGTCTCCTGTCTTCTGATTTCTTCCGCCGTATTCTCGACTTTTACGGGCTGGAGTTGGTGCATCTGAACCCCAACTCTATTCTTCAGATTTCTATATTTGTTACTCTTTGCGAATGCTTCTTGGGTGTTGAACCCTATTTCATCCTCTTCCGACATCTGTTCCATATCAAGCCTCAACCCTCCAAGAGCAATATCAATGTGATTGGAGGGGCCGGTCTTCAACTGAGGAGCGATGGGAAGAAAACGTATCTCGATTTGCCCTTGAAATCTTCTCTGAAGGGCTGGCACAAGGAGTGGTTCTATTGCGCCGATTTGGCTCCCTCCTTGCGGCCATTTACTGGTCTGCCACCGACAGTGTTGCCAAGCTGGTTAGCAGAGCCGACTTTTGAGGAAATAGGCCAGGCACATCTGCTGTTGACGAAGATAGATGACCTCAAGAGGGCCGGTTTGACATGTCCTTGGGTGGCTCATCGCTTCCTGACAAGGCACGTTCAGCCGCTGAAGCTTAGGAGCTCATTCGGCTGGGCCTTCTGTTGACACCAAAAACCCACCGGGGGTCGTCTGGCGTCTGGGCGACACGCGAAGGCC
The DNA here is from genome assembly GCA_003991445.1 of Oryza meyeriana var. granulata. Taxonomy (NCBI): domain Eukaryota; kingdom Viridiplantae; phylum Streptophyta; class Magnoliopsida; order Poales; family Poaceae; genus Oryza; species Oryza meyeriana. The sequence continues at coordinate 4,308 of RYFJ01001058.1, read as the reverse complement.
TGGGAGGTTTGCTTCACTCCAGTGCAGGTCCTAAAGTCTTGAGGTTCGCAGGCGTGCCAGTCAATTTGACCCTGTAATTGACAAGGAGAAAGGAATGTTAAATTCATGAGCCAATCGGCTGGAAGCCAGCTTGGACTCGTCTCATCGGCCGATGGCCGATATGCACTGTAGCACTTATACATCGGCTTAAAGCCCATGACGGCAGGAGCAATAGCATAATAATAAACAAGTATCACGCTAGCCGATCATTGAAGGGATATTCAAAAACCGGCTATAAACTTAGTAAAATAAACAGGCAGGATGCATAAGTAAATAAGCCAAATAAACTCTAGCCGATCATAGTTTAGTATTACTGGTATTGTCGTGAAAATATGCCCGTGCCCGGGCCCTTGCTTATATCAGCTCCCGGGGTCTTCATTCGCTGTCCGGGCCCGTGCCCGGGTCCTTACCTAAGCTCGTACCCGGGACCTCACCTGGGGTCGTGCCCAGGAACCTGCTTGTGCTCGCACTTGAATCGGCAGAATAAACCAATCGGCTAGCCCTTAGCCGATCGTAACAATAATACAGGCAAGAATATGTGATAAGGCATGCAATAACATAAATGATAGACAATTGAGCCAGCCGACTACCAAACAGAACGATTATAAAATAAGACAATGAATAAATATAGTCGGCTCCAACAGATAACTTATCGGCTAATCACTCCGATAACAACATCGCATAACACCCATCGGCTCATCAATAGTAAAGCTATTATCGTCGGTCTAGTAGATCGGACCCAACCGTTGCAGCACAGACCGACGATGATAACGATACCTCAATGGGCCGATAGATATAATGCGATCGTGATGAAGATAACTTACCGGCTATACACCCCGATAAGACGCCTGCGCGTAAAGCATCGATTTAGCAGGATCGGTTTATCGCTAGCAGTTTAGTAGGTCAGACCTAACCGATGCAGCACAAACTGATGATAAACCGCTTCCAATAAGCCGATACGATCTACGCACGCGTGATGTGATATACCTAATCAATCTATGAGATCAAACTGAACTGATGCAGCCATAGATAAAATAAATATATCATGGTAAGCCGACTACCATAAACCGACTAGAATATCGGACCTAACCGAGGAAGTCCTAGCCGATAGGTAGCCGGGGTGACGAGACTTACCCTCTCGCAGGAGTTCAGACCTAACCGATGCAGCCCGGCTCGAGAAGCAGGATCCCGTCGAAGGGGTGGCGATGCGTCGAAGTTTGTATTGATCGTTGTGATGATTTACAAGGCACCCGAGCATATGTATATATACCCCGAGTTGACATAGTCCTGATAGGACACGATACGAGATTTCCTAATTACAAAAGGAAACACTAACAGGACCTGATCGGACACGAGATCAAGTCTGCTAAAGATAAAAACTAATATTGCCTAAATAGTAGACATGGTAAATAACTACCATATTGTGGTCTTCAAGGCTCCCCCTTGGATCCGGTCCCTTCTGGATCAATCTCCGTTAGTTGACCGTGATGCTCTCCTTTGACCGAATCTGACATAGGGCCTTACCAAATTTTGGCATTAACACATGCCCCCCAGTTTCGGAGTTCTCCTATAGGACTTCGAAATTCTTTCATTTTGGGCCTTCAAATCTCTTCCAAACCGAGGCGGCCCAAGGTAGCCCACTTGCCATAATTGTTTGAAACAGTGCCAACGGCCTCGATTCTCGCTCGGTTGTCACATCTCTATAAAAACGCTTCGTCTTCTTGCCTTTTTTACGCTTTCACATCACCAGAGCACCACCGCTTCATCTTCCAAACCTTCACCAAGCTCTAGCGAATCCAGACGAGTCGTCGCAACCTTCTTTTCCGGCCGTCGATCCCTGCATCTTCTCCCACTCCCGCGATGGCATCGGCGTCTACAGTTCCTGAGGTAATCTTTCTGCCCGATTATTTTCTTCCGACCTACAGCCCATGCGAATCCGATCTGCTATGTTTTTTACATGTTCTTCGTCGCGTTCTTGTTTACTGTAGCATCTTAGAGCCCAGATCTTGATTCCGGCCGCCGATTACCCCGCTTTTTCTATCATGGCCCCATGGGTAGCGAAGACCCCACAGATTTTATAATCGCCGAGACCCAGCGTATTCCTTTCAAGAACTCGGCCATGCGAGTCAATGACTGGACAAAGCTTCAGGTCATGGCCGAGCAAACTGCCTGGGTGGAGAGATTGGTACCTCAGGGTGTCGGCTGCAAGAGAACCTACTGGGAAGAATCTCATATCGGCCACTGCATCAATCTTTCTCTGGCCGATATGGAGAGAAATGAATCCCTGCTTGCGTCAGCCTCATACTTCTGGTCCGATGCTCTCAATGCCTTCCTGTTTGGGCACGGGCCTATGACCCCCACCTTGCTGGATATAACCATGCTCACCTGTCTTGACACAACGAGCTACATCGATCCCTTCAGACTTCGCTTCAAACCTGCTCATCGGCTCCAAGCAAAGAATATCGGCGGCTGGTCCAGGTACATATCTCTTCACAACAAGGGAACTGGATCGGTTGATGACCGGGAACATGTTGCTTTCCTGAACTTATGGCTGGAGCGGTTTGTTTTTGGCAGCGCAACCCTCGGTCCGACGGTCAACATGCAATGTTTGCAGAATGCTTGGTTGATCAGAAACAAATCCCTTGGGGCAACTCCTCCTCGCTTTCTCTTTTTATCTTATCAAAATTTCATTTTAGCTTTGAGTCATCGGCTCCAGAACCTCAACATTCCTCTGACATCCCACCAAGCGCTGAGCCAATGGCTTCTCCAGCTCCCCCTCTTTTAGCACCAAGTCCTCCAGCCGTCGGTGAAACTGCTCCTATTCCATCGGCTGACATCGGCCCCTCCGAAGAACAACCTATTCATCTCCCTGCAGCCGATGTCACCCAAGTTGCCCATATCCTCCCCCAGGTAACCTCTTTATGCCCATATTCTGCTTTTAACTATCTACTGATCATTTTTACCGATGTCAATTTGCAGTCCCTTTGGCCGACTTGTTCTCTTTTGACATCGGCAAGTACTTGGAAGCAAGGGAGAGGGGGGAAAGGGGGCAGAGGAAATGAAAACAGCCACCAGTGCCCCAGCAACCAAGCCATCGTTCCCAGCATGTGCGAGATTATTTAACGAGCATCAACAATCGCTTGGAAAACCCAATCGACGCACTGGGTGGAAGACTGTGGGGCCGATTCGGGCAAGGCTCGCAGAAATTGAACATATCTGCCGAAGAATCGTCGACGCACTAACCCCTGCAAGCTACCTGGAGTCTCATAGGTTTTAAACTCATCAAGCTCAGACAGCGCATAACCCCGATCGGGCTGACCACACAGAAGATAGCTCAAGACATCCAAGCCCGATCGGCTGTCAGCCAAGCGGACAAGAAAAAACTTGATGATATGGCCGCAGTCCCCCAAGAGCTTCCCAATCCAAGCTAGATCAACTGAAGAAGAAGAGCCACTTGCTGGTAAGAACTTGAAAAGTTCGCAAGGATTTGAAAGCCACAAAAATCCCAGCTTATCGGCTTGCCCCCCCCACAAGCCATCAAGACCAAGAGCTAGAAATTGCAGCGACGGTGCGTCAAGTCATCCCATCGGCGCAAAACATGAAGACCCATCCAGGCTCCGATGATGAAATAACGATATCCATGCCATTAATGAAAATTGATCAAATCCGTCTGCGTGCAATCGAGACTATTCAAAAATTCTTTGTAACCTAACAAATTGATGGCTTTTCCTGAAATACGCTGGGCTATGCTGTAATATAACTTGATCGGCTCTTGCTTGCTGTTTCCTTCAATTGCCCCCCTTAGTATTATTTTTGTTTATTTGATCTAAAGGCGATACCCAATGGGGAATATCGGGCTTGGTCCCTCCAGGTATGCCAAAACATCGGGCTTTCTAAGACTAACTTTAAGAAAATCGGGCTATAACTTACCGAATTAAGAATGCCAATCCACAATACACTACAGGGTAAGTTATTCCCTTGATAAATATTTCGTAAGCCCCGTTTTTAGCCAAATCTCATTTATCCCATCACGATCTTCCCACTAATAGGCAATTACCAGTGCACACAACGAAAAATACTCCGAATAAGGCCCTTCCCAATTGGCGACCATTTTTTTTCAAAACTTAATTTTTATCCTCGGACCCCAGATCGCCCAAAATAAACTTTCACAACAAGATCTCCCCCTCGGCAACATCCTATTCAACACCTTTTTGGTTTGGTTTTAAATCGCCGGCCCTTGCTTTAGCTAATTTTCCCTTGATCCTTTCC